>JAVJIX010000221.1:865000-1012500 GCA_036785185.1 Paratrypauchen microcephalus
CTCCTCTCCTTCTCTCCTCTCCTCCTCTCTCCTCTCCTCTCTTCTCTCTCCTCTTTCCTCCTCTCCTCTCCTCCTCTCTCCTCTCTCCTCCTCACGATTGTCCCGATAAGTAAAAGTGAGGACCTGACCTCTGCTGTGTCCTAACATCATGTCCTCCTCACACAGGAGGAGGTGCTGAGACCTCCTCACACAGGAGGAGGTGCTGAGACCTGCTCACACAGGAGGAGGTGTTGAGACACAGGAGGAGGTGCTGAGACCTCCTCACACAGGAGGAGGTGTTGAGACACAGGAGGAGGTGCTGAGACCTCCTCACACAGGAGGAGGTGTTGAGACACAGGAGAAGGTGCTGAGACCTCCTCACACAGGAGGAGGTGCTGAGACCTCCTCACACAGGAGGAGGTGCTGAGACACAGGAGGAGGTGCTGATCACACTCAAATTTCTCGGATGTTCGACAGAATCTCATTTCTGAGTTTTTGGTTCAAACTTTCCACTTGATAAAGATCGTGGTGATAAGCACACACTCACTTCCTCTGGTATCTGCTCTGATCTGTGCTCAGGCACCGTGTGGTTTTAGGTTCCATCCCCAAACCGCCAACAGTCTAACCACGAGCAGAAACACCAGCGCCGTCAGCACTTTCACACATCACTCACATCTGTGGTTTTATGTATGTGTGTGTTTGACAGGGACAGTGCACATTAATGAACATAAAACAAATATAAATCTAGTTTTCATCCACAGTCCCTCTACAGGCAGATCCATAATACATATAATACATATAATATATATAATATATATAATATATATAATACATATAATACATATAATATATATAATACACATAATATATATAATACATATAATACATATAATACATATAATATATATAATACATATAATACATATAAAACATATAATACATATAATACATATAATATATATAATACACATAATATATATAATACATATAATACATATAATACATATAATATATATAATATATAATACATATAATATATATAATACATATAATACATATAAAACATATAATACATATAATACATATAATACATATAATATATACATAATGAACATAAGTATAAAACTAATGTAAATATAAATCTACTTTTCATCCACAGTCCCTCTACAGGCAGATACATAAAACACAACATACAAAACAAGCAGCACATGACTGTTTCAGCCATAGTTTGAGTTGTGTTTTAAAAGCTCTCCTGTATGTGGCCCTCACAGCGAGAGGGTTCTGTGATCAGTGTAGGGCTCTCCTGTATGTGCAGAGGAGTGGCCCTCACAGTGAGAGGGTTCTGTGATCAGTGTAGGGTTCTCCTGTATGTGCAGAGGAGTGGCCCTCACAGTGAGAGGGTTCTGTGATCAGTGTAGGGCTCTCCTGTATGTGCAGAGGAGTGGCCCTCACAGTGAGAGGGTTCTGTGATCAGTGTAGGGCTCTCCTGTATGTGCAGAGGAGTGGCCCTCACAGTGAGAGGGTTCTGTGATCAGTGTAGGGCTCTCCTGTATGTGCAGAGGAGTGGCCCTCACAGTGAGAGGGTTCTGTGATCAGTGTAGGCTTCTCCTGTATGTGCAGAGGAGTGGCCCTCACAGTGAGAGGGTTCTGTGATCAGTGTAGGGCTCTCCTGTATGTGCAGAGGAGTGGCCCTCACAGCGAGAGGGTTCTGTGATCAGTGTAGGGCTCTCCTGTATGTGCAGAGGAGTGGCCCTCACAGCGAGAGGGTTCTGTGATCAGTGTAGGGCTCTCCTGTATGTGCAGAGGAGTGGCCCTCACAGCGAGAGGGTTCTGTGATCAGTGTAGGGTTCTCCTGTATGTGCAGAGGAGTGGCCCTCACAGTGAGAGGGTTCTGTGATCAGTGTAGGGCTCTCCTGTATGTGCAGAGGAGTGGCCCTCACAGTGAGAGGGTTCTGTGATCAGTGTAGGGCTCTCCTGTATGTGCAGAGGAGTGGCCCTCACAGTGAGAGGGTTCTGTGATCAGTGTAGGCTTCTCCTGTATGTGCAGAGGAGTGGCCCTCACAGCGAGAGGGTTCTGTGATCAGTGTAGGGCTCTCCTGTATGTGCAGAGGAGTGGCCCTCACAGCGAGAGGGTTCTGTGATCAGTGTAGGGCTCTCCTGTATGTGCAGAGGAGTGGCCCTCACAGTGAGAGGGTTCTGTGATCAGTGTAGGGTTCTCCTGTATGTGCAGAGGAGTGGCCCTCACAGCGAGAGGGTTCTGTGATCAGTGTAGGGTTCTCCTGTATGTGCAGAGGAGTGGCCCTCACAGCGAGAGGGTTCTGTGATCAGTGTAGGGTTTTCCTGTATGTGCAGAGGAGTGGCCCTCACAGTGAGAGGGTTCTGTGATCAGTGTAGGGCTCTCCTGTATGTGCAGAGGAGTGGCCCTCACAGTGAGAGGGTTCTGTGATCAGTGTAGGGCTCTCCTGTATGTGCAGAGGAGTGGCCCTCACAGCGAGAGGGTTCTGTGATCAGTGTAGGCTTCTCCTGTATGTGCAGAGGAGTGGCCCTCACAGCGAGAGGGTTCTGTGATCAGTGTAGGGTTCTCTTGTATGTGCAGAGGAGTGGCCCTCACAGCGAGAGGGTTCTGTGATCAGTGTAGGGCTCTCCTGTATGTGCAGAGGAGTGGCCCTCACAGCGAGAGGGTTCTGTGATCAGTGTAGGGTTCTCCTGTATGTGCAGAGGAGTGGCCCTCACAGCGAGAGGGTTCTGTGATCAGTGTAGGGTTCTCCTGTATGTGCAGAGGAGTGGCCCTCACAGTGAGAGGGTTCTGTGATCAGTGTAGGGTTTTCCTGTATGTGCAGAGGAGTGGCCCTCACAGTGAGAGGGTTCTGTGATCAGTGTAGGGCTCTCCTGTATGTGCAGAGGAGTGGCACTCACAGCGAGAGGGTTCTGTGATCAGTGTAGGCTTCTCCTGTATGTGCAGAGGAGTGGCCCTCACAGTGAGAGGGTTCTGTGATCAGTGTAGGGCTCTCCTGTATGTGCAGAGGAGTGGCCCTCACAGTGAGAGGGTTCTGTGATCAGTGTAGGGCTCTCCTGTATGTGCAGAGGAGTGGCCCTCACAGTGAGAGGGTTCTGTGATCAGTGTAGGGCTCTCCTGTATGTGCAGAGGAGTGGCCCTCACAGTGAGAGGGTTCTGTGATCAGTGTAGGGTTTTCCTGTATGTGCAGAGGAGTGGCCCTCACAGTGAGAGGGTTCTGTGATCAGTGTAGGGCTCTCCTGTATGTGCAGAGGAGTGGCCCTCACAGTGAGAGGGTTCTGTGATCAGTGTAGGGCTCTCCTGTATGTGCAGAGGAGTGGCCCTCACAGTGAGAGGGTTCTGTGATCAGTGTAGGGTTCTCCTGTATGTGCAGAGGAGTGGCCCTCACAGTGAGAGGGTTCTGTGATCAGTGTAGGGCTCTCCTGTATGTGCAGAGGAGTGGCCCTCACAGTGAGAGGGTTCTGTGATCAGTGTAGGGCTCTCCTGTATGTGCAGAGGAGTGGCCCTCACAGTGAGAGGGTTCTGTGATCAGTGTAGGGTTTTCCTGTATGTGCAGAGGAGTGGCCCTCACAGTGAGAGGGTTCTGTGATCAGTGTAGGGCTCTCCTGTATGTGCAGAGGAGTGGCACTCACAGCGAGAGGGTTCTGTGATCAGTGTAGGCTTCTCCTGTATGTGCAGAGGAGTGGCCCTCACAGTGAGAGGGTTCTGTGATCAGTGTAGGGCTCTCCTGTATGTGCAGAGGAGTGGCCCTCACAGTGAGAGGGTTCTGTGATCAGTGTAGGGCTCTCCTGTATGTGCAGAGGAGTGGCCCTCACAGTGAGAGGGTTCTGTGATCAGTGTAGGGCTCTCCTGTATGTGCAGAGGAGTGGCCCTCACAGTGAGAGGGTTCTGTGATCAGTGTAGGGTTTTCCTGTATGTGCAGAGGAGTGGCCCTCACAGTGAGAGGGTTCTGTGATCAGTGTAGGGCTCTCCTGTATGTGCAGAGGAGTGGCACTCACAGCGAGAGGGTTCTGTGATCAGTGTAGGCTTCTCCTGTATGTGCAGAGGAGTGGCCCTCACAGTGAGAGGGTTCTGTGATCAGTGTAGGGCTCTCCTGTATGTGCAGAGGAGTGGCCCTCACAGCGAGAGGGTTCTGTGATCAGTGTAGGGTTCTCCTGTATGTGCAGAGGAGTGGCCCTCACAGTGAGAGGGTTCTGTGATCAGTGTAGGGTTCTCCTGTATGTGCAGAGGAGTGGCCCTCACAGTGAGAGGGTTCTGTGATCAGTGTAGGGCTCTCCTGTATGTGCAGAGGAGTGGCACTCACAGCGAGAGGGTTCTGTGATCAGTGTAGGCTTCTCCTGTATGTGCAGAGGAGTGGCCCTCACAGTGAGAGGGTTCTGTGATCAGTGTAGGGCTCTCCTGTATGTGCAGAGGAGTGGCCCTCACAGCGAGAGGGTTCTGTGATCAGTGTAGGGTTCTCCTGTATGTGCGGAGGAGTGGCCCTCACAGTGAGAGGGTTCTGTGATCAGTGTAGGGCTCTCCTGTATGTGCAGAGGAGTGGCCCTCACAGTGAGAGGGTCCTGTATGTGCAGAGGAGTGGCCCTCACAGCGAGAGGGTTCTGTGATCAGTGTAGGGCTCTCCTGTATGTGCAGAGGAGGACTGTTCCAGATGTTCCCTCACAGCGAGAGGGTTCTGACCAAAGGCGGTTCTTCTTCTGTGGGGGACCTCACTGTCTCCTCTGGAGGAGGCTCTGCTTTTCCCACCACTTCATGTCTGAGGTTTGAAACAGACACACATGGGGGGGGGGGGGGGGGGTTAGTCCATGTAGCGCTTTGGAAATGAAGCATAGATACTTAAAATTTATAACATTTTCACAATGTAAAACATTGTACTTATTTAAAATATTACATACATGAAATGAATGAGGTTTTTTAAACAGAGATTCAATTATTTTCAAATTGGAAACAGTGAGAGACCAACTTGTGACGCAATATTCAATATGGGATAAAATCACTGAGTGAAGAAACATTCTAAAGCACCAAGTGTTATAAAAGACCTGATTTGTTTAACATTTTTAAGGTTATATTTGACAGGATTGGCAAGTTTTTGATATGATTTTTGAAAGACAAAGTGAAATCAAGTGTCACACCAAGATACTTGAATTCTGTGACCAATTGTAATTCCTCTCGTCTCAAGAATCCTCCGGAGCTTTTTATCTCTTGATTGATTTGAGAACATCAAACAGACCGTTTTTTTTGGAATTTAGAAGCAAACATGATTTAAAAAGTCATTTACTTGTTCCATAGCTGAGTTCAGAATGGAAGCTGCCTCTTTCTTTGCCTGAGTATAAATTACAGCGTCATCTGCATACATTTGAAAAATCCCGTTATTACATGTTTTGGGAATGTCATTTATGTACAGTGAGAATAACAGAGGTCCAAGTGTTGATCCTTGGGGAACCCCGACAGAGACGTCCAACACTGTTGATTTTACAGTTGATTTGTACACATTGTTTTCTTGAAGTTAAATATGATTTAATCCACTGAATTGCCTCTGGTGAGAAGTTGAAGTCTGTTAATTTTGAAGTATTTCACAGTGTCAAAAGCCTTTTTAAGATTAAGGAACAGTGCACCAAAACAGGGATATTTATCCAATTTAATTTTCACATTTTCTAGAAAGAAGCTATTTGCAGATTCAGTGGAGTGGTTTGCTCTGAAACCAAACTGCACGGCATGCAAGTTAGAGAAATTATATATGTATAGAGTACAGTAAATGTTCATTTATAATATTTGCTACCATCTCTCAACAACCCTAGAAATGACTGGAAGTCTACAGATTGGTCGATAATTGGATATATTTATTTTAAAAATTGGGGTGACTGTTGCCAGGTTCCAGGACAACTCTGTTTAAGAGATAAATGAACCATGTGTGTTATTGGTGCAATAAGAGAGTCTTTGCATAATTTTAGGGGATGAGTGTCCAGTCCATGTATGTCTTTGGCTTTTGAACTTTTGAATTAACTAATCATTTTGGACACTTTCAGCCCTGTTATTTCACGTAAATTAAAAACAGGCTGCGTGTGATCAATGGACTTTGTTTTGAGATCAGGGAATGGAAATAACTCACTTATTTCCATGACAGAGATGAGAAAATAGTTATTAAATTCATTTGTCAGTAGGTCTGGATCAGACACAGTAATATTGTTTATTTTTAGCTCAATTTCTTGTTGTTTTGCTTTTGTATTCTTCCCAATTAGTTTTTTTAGATTTTGCCAGATCTTTTTGGAATTTCCGTTTGCTTCAGAAATAATATTCATGAAAAATGTTGCTTTGACCTTTCGTATAATTTGAGTAACCTTATTTCTCAATGAGTGCACATGGTAGGATCGGATCAGGATTGGACTGGATTTCTCTCGTTACTCGGCGGGTGGTCTGTCGTCCAATCCGAGTGCACATGCATGTCGCGCAATCAGATTCAGGTCAGCGACCTGGCCGGCTCCGCTACACTAGGTGGCGCTGTAGTCCAACTACTTCCGGGTGACGGCTACTCAATAAAAACACAACACAACTGTCTGGCAGTATACTGCGATGGCTTTTGAGGAGTTGGACGGAGCAGCATTGGTGTACGTGTTGTGCATTCTGCAGAGTTTGGTTGTTCGTATGAACGACAAAACAGCGTTTTTGGTTTCTTTAATACGACACAAGCTGTGTCGTCGGCGTTTGATATTACAAGAAATCGAGGACAACGTAAATGACGAGGACTGGGACCGTTCAGGGCCTATACCGAACACCATTGTTTTAATCATGTTCTGCCTTTTTGTTTTTTGTTGCTTGCATCTTTTGTGCCACAAATAAAGGCATTAAATGTGTAGCTGTGGGTTTATCGTTCCTTTATGTAAGGTCTGGGGTAGTGAAATTACACAACCACACTTTCATTTTGTATGTCTTTGTAATGCTTAGCTTAAATTCTCTTCCACTCAGAGTGCCCTGTGTGTTATTTCAAAAGTTCAAAACTCCATGCACAGCTTCCAGGTGCTGGTAACAACAGGAACATTGAATAATTACAGAAAAGACTAAATTTACCGCACACTCGCTTGGCTTTACTCTTATTCCTTTATTGGGCTTAGCACAAACACCGCGTTTCGATTCTACCTGATGACGCTGTGGAGGCGAAGCGCGTTGTTCGCTCTAAGCCCAATAAAGGAATAAAAGTAAAGTGAAGCGAGTGTGCGGTAAATTTCTTCTTTTCATAGTCCAGATATGGTGGAAGATGGGACTTGTTGGTGCCGTGAAGGAACGCTGTCCTGAGACATCTGGTTGTGGGGGGGAGGACAGCTGTCGGATGCGGGAAGAGCTCTTCCAGTATTTCGCAGTGCGGGCATGTTGTACGGTCTTGACCGCTCTCCCGGTGTTCTTCTTGGCTGTGGCGTGCGCTGCCCTGGCGTTTTTCCATTTAGTTTTGATTTGCTCAGGCGTCTGAACAAACACTGCCTGCTCCATCTGCAACGCTATCTTCTGATAAAGACTAGCGTTTCTTGTCCGACGTCCGTCCATACATTTTAAAATGTTTAGCTCGCGCACCTGGTGCATGAACTCTGTTTCTTCATCTGTCCGGTAGTGCGAGCTTGTTGCTTTTGGCACCTCCTACCACTCCTACCACTTCCGGGTGAAATCCCTGGCACATGCAGTACGCCAGTCTGATCCGAAATCGTGCACATGGCAACGCCAAGTGGTTTGCTATCGGCCTAAGCCAGGGGTTCCTGGGGGACTGGGGAAACCAATCCCGATCCAATCCATTGCCTGTGCACATGCAACCGACACGATCCCAATCCATTTGCAATCGGTTTGGACTTTTCCATGTGCACGCAGTCAGTGAGGTAAACCTGGCTGTGATGGGATTTGATATTTTTTTTTAGTTGCTCATCTCTTTCTCTCATCCATTTCTTGCATTCGTCATTTATCCCTGGTCATACATTTCTCTGGCTTTTGTTATGGCTTCCTCTTTTGGTAAAGTTTAACATTACTTCATTAATTTTCTTGTGAAATAGACAGCTGCTATTTTCAACATCTTTACTTTGAGTAACTTTGCAAAGCTCTCACAAGATCTGGTAGTAATTTTTTGGGAATTATTGTTTTGCATGAGACTTTTACATTTGGCCTACATAAATCTTTAAAACGTTTTTTTTTTTTTTGTGAGTTTTCTTGAGAAGAAGATGGCATTGTGGTCAGACAACCCGGTCATGTAGTTAAATGTTTTGATAATTCTTTCAGGTTTATTTACAAAAAGCAAGTCAATCAATGTTTTTGAACGTGAACTTATTCAAGTACGTTGCTCTATTAGCTGTTTGAAATTAAAATGTTCAGTGACTTGTTTCCAGTTCTTTCTAGCCTTCTTATCATTCCAGTTTACATTAAAATCTCCAATAATTATAATGTATTTGTTTAAATCACAATGATTAAGAAGAAGTTTTAGCTTGTCATAAAAATCCAGTTTAGTAGATGGTTTATGACACAAACAGATTACAATGAAGGACATTGTTGGTGAACGTGAGATTTCTACACCAACACACTCGAGCTGAATTTCTTCTGGCCAATTTATTTGTCTACATTTTAGAGCACTTTTAACATAGAGTAGGACACCCCCAGCCCTCCCATGAGCCCTGTCATTCCTGCAGACTTTATACTCCGGCATAGTTACCGTCGAGTCTGGAGAGGTGTGTGATAACCAGGTTTCACAAAGCCCCAGAAAGTCAATATTGGAGTTGCAGAGCAGATGTTGAAGCTCTTCATTTTTAGGTGCCACACTCCGTATATTTAAGTGTCCGTCTAATAAGCCTTTTGGTTTGGCTCACGGATCCCAGATCGTTTTTGCCTGATTAAGTGTATGAAAAATCTTAGATATCCGATGTTTTTTGAAAATAGGATTTCTGTCCTTTTTTTGTGGTGGAGGCCTGGTTAGCTGTAGCCCAGGTGGTGGAGGCCTGGTTAGCTGTAGCCCAGGTGGTGGAGGCCTGGTTAGCTGTAGCCCAGGTGGTGGAGGCCTGGTTAGCTGTGGCTGTAGCCCAAAGATCTGAGGTAGGAACCCGGGTAGCTGTGGGTGTAGCCTGGTTAGCTCAGATGTTGGGCCTGCTAGCTGTAGTCCAGCCAGGCCTTTGCTCAGAGCAGGTCCAGGATTTATTTCAATATCAATATTTATTTCAAAATTAAGAAAGTTTATGAACAGCAGGTACTGACTCCTCTTTGCTGGGTATAGAGTTGAATTTTCCGACGGCCCATCGAACCCCAGAAAAGGTAGCAACATATAGCAACAACAAATACATATGTTGATGGCACAATCCAAGGGAATTTGATGGTTTTTGAGTCTTTTTTGACAAACACATAGGACCTGCCTTACTGCGTGTCTGCACCCTGGCGGCCATCTTGTTTTACTGAAGAGGACAAAGCTCCAAGAAGCACCACGAGGCGAATCCACGAGGCGAATCCACGAGGCGAATCCACGAGGCGAATCCACGAGGCGAATCCACGAGGCGAATCCACGAGGCGAATCCACGAGGCGAATCCACGAGGCGAATCCACGAGGTGAATCCACGAGGCGAATCCACGAGGCGAATCCACGAGGTGATTCCTCAAGGTGAATCCACAAGGTGAATCCACGAGGCGATTCTACGAGGCGATTCTACGAGGAGAATCCACAAGGAGAATCCACGAGGTGAATCCACGAGGTGAATCCACGAGGTGAATCCACGAGGCGAATCCACGAGGAGAATCCACGAGGAGAATCCATGAGGCGAATCCACGAGGCGAATCCACGAGGCGAATCCACGAGGAGAATCCACGAGGCGAATCCACGAGGCGAATCCACGAGGAGAATCCACGAGGAGAATCCACGAGGCGAATCCACGAGGAGAATCCACGAGGAGAATCCACGAGGTGAATCCACGAGGTGAATCCACGAGGAGAATCCACGAGGAGAATCCACGAGGTGAATCCACGAGGTGAATCCACGAGGTGAATCCACGAGGAGAATCCACGAGGAGAATCCACGAGGTGAATCCACGAGGTGAATCCACGAGGTGAATCCACGAGGTGAATCCACGAGGAGAATCCACGAGGCGAATCCACGAGGAGAATCCACGAGGAGAATCCATGAGGCGAATCCACGAGGAGAATCCATGAGGCGAATCCACGAGGTGAATCCACAAGGAGAATCCACGAGGCGAATCCACGAGGAGAATCCACGAGGTGAATCCACAAGGAGAATTTACAAGGCGAATCTATGAGGAGAATCTGAAAAACTCTCATTTTCACGTGTTTGTATTTGTGAACCCTTTAAGAGAAATAAGAAGAAAGAATCATTTGAATGTTTGTGTCTTAAAGTAATAACCAGTTTATAAATGTCCATTATTATGCCGGGACACTTGGAACTTCTTGAAACTGAAGGATTTCTCCAGTGAGTTACTGAAGGAGACTGTGATTCTGAGAAAAAGTGCGTGTGGAGTTTGCGCTATCACACTCTGCTGCGCTGTCACTGTCACCGCATTTTGGACAAAACGTGCCCAGCGCTATGGATTATGTTCCGGAGAATGACATTTCCTGCACGATACTACACTAAAAACCTGTAACTCCATTTAGAAAAGATTGCAGGTGGCGGCGAGCTTGATCGCAGTCTGCAGACCGCGGCTGACTAGCTGGACTAAAGGCGCATTTCCACTCCTCGTGTCTCCTGTGGCCGCACAGGAGCTGGTCGGATTGTCGTCTCGGCAGTTTATATCCATGGATTTTAATCAAATATCCAACATGACCAGCGCTAGAGACCGGTTCCTGTTTTCAGCTGACGTATCGTGTCGGCATCACGACGTCGGCAGGCTGGAAAGCAAAGGCGGACTGGATTCTGATCTGCTGCGGAGCTGGATCCGTTGCCCTGCGGCGTGTCCCATGGACTGCCTGCGTTCTGCGAAGTTGAGATTCGCTCTGCTTTTTCCCACATAGTGTCTGATCTGCGTGTGCAGCACTAATGGTTTTTTAAAATGCCACCAAACCCACGGTGCACCATCATCACGTGGAGGAACCTGCTCCTCTGGCTTTACTTCAGCGGAGACGACACCTCCTACATTACATCTACCCTCCACTGACTTCTTTTCTCTGGTGCCCACAGTTAGCATAATGGCTCTACAGGACAACTTTTGTTTGGCCCCTTACCCCTCCTCACACTCAAAACTGGCCACAGTCAGTGAAAATAAGCACTTTATCAGGGTGTTCAAGCGGAAGTCTCTCATAATTCTGCTTTTAATGTTGTCTGGTAATATTCAGCCCAATCCAGGCCCTGAGTTTGGTCCACTCACTGCAAACCCTGCACACACATCCAACAGCCATGATGATCAGTTAACTTTTGACTCCTTCTGTAAATCAAAAGCTCTTAGCTTGATGCATTTAAACATAAGAAGTGTTCTCCCTAAACTCACAGATCTGATAGCTCTTGTTCACACTGCAAATCCTGACATCCTCGTCCTCTCAGAGTCTTGGCTCAAAAAGTCAATTTCTGACTCTGCTGTCGCCATTCCCGGGTATATTATATTCCGCCAGGACAGAAGCTCCAAAGGTGGAGGTGTGGCTGTGTATTGCAAGGACAATCTGCAGTGTTCAGTTATTAACTCAAAGTCCATTCCTAAACAGTTTGAATTGATTGTACTAAAAATCAATCTCTCTAAGAGCTTCTCCATCACTGTTGCAGGTTGCTATAGGCCACCCTCAGCTCCTGCATGTGCCCTGTCTGCTTTGAGTGAAATGATCGCCCCCTACACCTCCTCTGAGTTCATTCTGTTAGGGGACTTAAATTGGGACATGTCTGATCCCCCATCCATGGTGCAGTTACAATTGGATGCACTCAACCTGTCTCAAATTGTGCAAGCCCCTACCAGATACAACACCAAGACTATGCAATCAGGCACTTTAATAGGCCTTATACTCACTAACAGGGTAGAGAAGTATACTTCAGGTGTGTTCTGTCAAGGTCTGAGTGACCACTGTAGTATAGCCTGTGTACGTAAGGGGTTCACTCCAAGATGTCCTCCACTCATTCTGTCCAAGCGCCTGTTAAAGAGCTTCAGTGAACAGGCTTTTCTAGCTGACCTGGCACTTGTTCCCTGGCACAGAATGGCCATCATCCCCAACATGGAAGACGCCTGGCTATACTTCAAGACCCTCTTTAGTGAAGTTGTTGACAGACACGCACCTGTTAAAAAAATCAGAGTTAAAAATCGTGTCAGCCCCTGGTTTAGTCCTGCTCTATCTGAGCTAATTCGCCACAAACATCACCTTTGGCGTGCGGCAAAAGTGTCTAATAAAATCTCTGATTGGCAGTCCTACAGAGCTCTGAGAAACAAATGTACACAGTCTATCAGACAAGCAAGATCAAACTATTTCAAACAGCAACTCACCATAAATGGCCCAGATCCAAAACAATTTTGGAACACTATCAAGACTCTGGAAAACAAAAAATCTCTCTCACACCTTCCTACTGCTATCAAAACAAATGGTATTGTTGTCACAGATAAGAATACTATGGTCAATTACTTCAACACACACTTTGCTAATGCTGGTTGTGCCCATAGTGACAATACACCTCCCTCCACCCACCCACCTAACCAATCTGCATCTCCCCCTGCTGCCCTGGAACACCCGTCCTTCTCATTCCAGCCAGTACAGGAGGAGGATGTTCTTGCAGAGCTGTGTGTACTGGACACTCACAAACCAGCTGGACTTGATTCATTAGACCCATTTTTCTTCAAAACTGCAGCTCACATCATTGCCGCTCCCATCTCCTGCCTATTCAATCTCTCTTTACAAACTGGTGTTTTCCCACAGGACTGGAAATGTGCAGCGGTCACTCCTCTTTTTAAAGGAGGTGACAGCGCTGGTTTAAACTGCTATAGGCCTATATCAGTTCTTCCTTGCCTGTCTAAAATACTGGAGAGACTGGTCAACAAACAGCTCCTGTACCACCTGGACACTCACAACATCCTGAGTCCAGTGCAGTCTGGCTTCAGAGCAGGACACAGCTGTATCTCAGCTACATTGAAGGTCCTGAATGACATCATCTGTGCCACTGACAACAGAGAATATTGTGTTGCTGTTTTTGTTGATTTGGCTAAGGCCTTTGACTCTGTAGACCACCACATACTGCTGCAAAGGCTTAAAGACATAGGGCTGTCTGATAGCTGCCTGTCATGGTTCCATAGTTACTGCTCCGGTCGCTCTCAGTCTGTGAGGGTAGAGGGTCTTCTGTCATCCCCTCTACCCCTTTCCAAAGGTGTAGCTCAAGGCTCTATATTGGGCCCAACACTATTCTGTATTTATATTAATAATATCCCTCATGCGGCAGGAAGTGCGGGCATCCACTTGTACGCTGACGACACCATTCTCTACACATCCAGTCCTGCCGGGTCTTCACTTCAAACAAGCTTCAACAATATTCAGTATGCCTTCTCCAGTCTTCACTTACAACTAAACACAAAAAAGACAAAATGCATGCTCTTCAATAGATCTCTCCCACACACTAACTGTCCGTTAACCATCACCTCTCTTGATGGCTCTGTTATTGAATTTGTTAATTCATACAAATACCTCGGCATCTGGTTAGACAACTCACTCTCATTTGATATCCATATTAACACCGTACTCACTAAAGTCAAATCTCGCATAGGCTTCCTGTATCGCAATAAATCTTCCCTCACTCACTCTGCCAAACACCTCCTGGTCAAAATGACAGTACTCCCTATTTTAGATTATGGTGACATCATCTACAGATCTGCCTCCAAATCCCTTTTGCACAAACTGGACATCATCTACCACACCGCCATCCGTTTTGTTACTGGAGCTCCCTTTCACACTCACCACTGCACACTATACACTCTCACTTCACTCCCGCACACAGATCCATTGGCTCCTCTTTATCTACAAAACTCTCATTGGCAAAACTCCACAATATCTTCGTTCTCTTCTCCAAATTCACAATTCAATCCGTACATTACGCTCCAGCACTTTGATAAATCTGGTCATCCCTAAAACCCGCACTTCCTTCGGTCGCCTGTCCTTCCAGTTCGCCGCTGCGAGCGACTGGAATAGTTTGCAGCGCTCACTGAAACTCAGCTCTTTTATTCCAATCAGCACTTTTAAGAACTTTCTACATGCTACTGTCCATGATTATTGCACATGTTTTTAGTTGTAATCTTTTATTACTGTTTTAAGATCATTGTAGCTGCTTTTAGTTGTCGTCTTTTATTATCGTCTTTATTGTTCATGTTGCACTGTATGTTTTTATGAATGTGTCTTTTCATTGTGCTGCCTCTTGGCCAGGTCGCCATTGTAAATGAGAACTGGTTCTCAATTGGTTTACCTGGATAAATAAAGGTTAAATAAAAAAAATAAAAAATAAAAATAAAATAAAAATTAGGAGCAGTTTTCAGAACCCTTCAGTTTATTATGACGATGTAGATGCATAAGTCTGATTATTTTCATGAGTATTTTTAAAACACACCTCTGATTAGCCTCATTTAGAAAATAAAAAGTACAATAAAAGAAATATTTAAATAATTTACAATTTCTTTATTAGGCTACATACTGTGAGTATCTATGAAAAGGTTCTTCTCCATCGGGGAAGAACCGAGCACTGACCTCCTCCCCCTGAGGCAGGGACTCCCCACCCGGAGAGGGCGCCACAGTTTTCCGGTCGAGAACCATGGCCTCGGATTTAGAAGAGCTGATCCTCATCCCAGCCGCTTCACACTCGGCTGCAAACCGCCCCAGTGCACATTGGAGGTCCAAACTGGATCCCCTAAGGCCCCTGACTGCACCTAGAAACTCTGTCCATAAATATAATGAACAGAACCGGTGACAAAGGGCAGCCCTACAGGGCAGCTTTACACTCGTGACTTCAGAAAACAAAATTCTGATTATTCTTTGGTGAAAAGAAGGCGGCTCAGGGCATCTGAAACTACATTGGACATTGAGTTTTGGATTGGATGTGTCCTGGATGAAACTTGAATTCTGTTTTGAGCAATACCAGGGTAATGTTGCACTTATCTGAGTCCTTCTGGACTTGGGAGTGTAGAAGTCACCACTGGTTCTGCTTCTCTGGTGGTTCTGTTCTCTCTAAACACTGCTGCTTAAATCACACTGACACTGCTGCTTAAATGACACTGATGCTTAAATGACACATTTGAGCTTTATTCCGCTCCACATTGTGTGTTTTACTTATTTGTATTATATACAAGTCTTTTGTACTTTCCTGAACCTGCTGACAGCGAACTCCCTCTGGGTCCGAACAAGCGCACACAGTTCGTCCATCTTATTTCTCTGTGACCTCACGTTCCCCATCAGAACTGACGGAACCACAGGCCTGAATTTCCTTCTCTGGTGATTTGCTCTCACTCCAGCGCGAGATCCTCTGCGTGTCCTCCTCCGTAATTCCACAGGAATGTCCGGTTTAAATCCAAAAAGCACTGAGGACTTTGAAAGAGACAGAAGATGTTCCCTCGAATACGCAGTGTGGAGTCTGCTGGGCCACACAGCCAAGCACAGAGAGGCAGAAACCAAGAGAAAAAAACACCCCAAATGCCCAAAAAACATGGTGAGTGTTTTCTGGACGGGCAAAGTAAATAAAAATAAAATAAAATTCTTTAAGTGCAAACAAACCAGATTAATTTAAAAAGGTCGTTGTTTAGGAAAAAAGCAGAAGCCGAGCAGTTTCATAGTTAAAGTGCTGCAGTGACTGAGCTGCTCAGTTGTGCAAAGAACTAAACGTGTGTAGAGAGGAACTCTAGGGCCACTGTTCTGGGATTTTTGTATATTCGTGGCAACACAATGTGAATAGGGTGTGTAATAGTATATGTATGTGCGTATGTGTGTGTGCGTATGTGTGTATGTGCGTATATGGATGTGCGTATATGTTATGTGAGCATGTGTATGTGCGTGTATTTATGTGCATATATGTATGTGCGTAGGTGTGTGTGCATGTGTGTATATGTATGTGCGTATGTGTATGTGCGCATGTGTATGTGCATGTGTATGTACGTATGTGTATGTGCGTATGTTATGTGCGTATGTGTATGTGCGTATGTGTATGTGCATATATGTATGTGCATATATGTATGTGCGTATATGTATGTGCATATATGTATGTGCGTATGTGTATGTACGTATGTGTATGTGCGTATGTTATGTGCGTATGTGTATGTGTGTATATGTATGTGCATATATGTATGTGCATATATGTATGTCTGTATGTGTATGTGCGTATGTTATGTGCGCATGTGTATGTACGTATGTGTATGTGCGTATATGTATGTACGTATGTGTATGTGCATATATGTATGTGCATATATGTATGTCTGTATGTGTATGTGCGTATATGTATGTGCGTATATGTATGTGCGTATATGTATGTGCATATATGTATGTGCGTATATGTATGTGCATATATGTATGTGCATATATGTATGTCTGTATGTGTATGTGCGTATGTTATGTGCGCATGTGTATGTACGTATATGTATGTGCATATATGTATGTGCGTATGTGTATCTGTGTATGTGTATGTACGTATATGTATGTGCGTATATGTATGTGCATATATGTATGTGCGTATGTGTATGTGCATATATGTATGTGCGTACATTTATGTGCGTATGTGTATGTGCATATGTGTATGTGCATATATGTATGTGCATATATGTATGTGTGTATGTGCGTATATGTATGTGCGTATGTGTATGTGCGTATATGTATGTGCATATATGTATGTGCATATATGTATGTGCATATATGTATGTGCGTATATGTATGTGCGTATATGTATGTGCATATGTGTATGTGTGTATATGTATGTGCGTATGTGTATGTGCATATATGTATGTGCGTATGTGTGTATATGTATGTGCATATATGTATGTGCATATGTGTATGTGCATATATGTATGTGCGTATGTGTATGTGCGTGTATGTGTATGTGCATATATGTATGTGCATATATGTATGTGCATATATGTATGTGCATATATGTATGTGCGTATATGTATGTGTGTATGTGTATGTGCATATATGTATGTGCATATGTGTATGTGCATATGTGTATGTGTGTATATGTATGTGCGTATATGTATGCGCATATATGTATGTGCATATGTGTATGTGCATATATGTATGTGCGTATGTGTTTGTGTGTATATTTATGTGCGTATATGTATGTGCATATGTGTATGTGCGTATGTGTATGCGCGTATGTGTATGTGCGTATATGTATGTGCATATATGTATGTGCATATATTTATGTGCATATGTGTATGTGCATATATGTATGTGCATATGTGTATGTGCATATATGTATGTGCGTATGTGTATGTGTGTATATGTATGTGCGTATATGTATGTGCATATGTGTATGTGCGTATATGTATGCGCGTATGTGTATGTGCATATATGTATGTGCGTATGTGTATGTGTGTATATGTATGTGCATATATGTATGTGCATATGTGTATGTGCATATATGTATGTGCGTATGTGTATGTGCGTGTATGTGTATGTGCATATATGTATGTGCATATATGTATGTGTGTATGTGTATGTGCATATGTGTATGTGCATATATGTATGTGCATATATGCATTTGGATATATGTATGTGCGTATATGTATGTGCATATGTGTATGTGCGTATATGTATGCGCGTATGTGTATGTGCGTATATGCATGTGCATATATGTATGTGCGTATATGTATGTGCGTATATGTATGTGTGTATATGTATGTGCGTATGTGTATGTGCATATATGCATGTGCATATATGTATGTGCGTATGTGTATGTGCATATATGCATGTGCATATATGTATGTGCATATATGTATGTGCATATGTGTATGTACATATATGTATGTGCGTATGTGTATGTGTGTATGTGTATGTGCATATATGTATGTGCGTATATGTTTGTGTGTATGTGCATATATGTATGTGCATATGTGTATGTGTGTATATGTATGTGCGTATATGTATGTGCATATATGTATGTGCGTATATGTATGTGCATATATGTATGTGCATATATGTATGTGCATATATGTATGTGCGTATATGTATGTGCATATATGTATGTGCGTATATGTATGTGTGTATATGTATGTGTGTATGTGTATGCACGTATATGTATGTGCATATGTGTATGTGCGTATATGTATGTGCGTATGTGTATGTGCATATATGTATGTGTGTATGTGTATGTGTGTATATGTATGTGCATATATGTATGTGCATATGTGTATGTGCATATATGTATGTGCGTATGTGTATGTGTATGTGCGTGTATGTGTATGTGCATATATGTATGTGCATATATGTATGTGTGTATGTGCATATATGTATGTGCATATGTGTATGTGTGTATATGTATGTGCGTATATGTATGTGCATATATGTATGTGCATATGTGTATGTGTGTATATGTATGTGCGTATATGTATGTGCATATGTGTATGTGCGTATATGTATGCGCGTATGTGTCTGTGCATATATGCATGTGCATATATGTATGTGCGTATATGCATGTGCATATATGTATGTGCGTATGTGTATGTGTGTATATGTATGTGCATATATGTATGTGCATATATGTATGTGCGTATATGTATGTGCGTATATGTATGTGCGTATATGTATGTGCGTATATGTATGTGCATATATGTATGTGCATATATGTATGTGCGTATATGTATGTGCGTATGTGTATGTGCATATATGTATGTACGTATGTGTATGTGCGTATATGTATGTGCATATATGTATGTGCGTATATGTATGTGCGTATATGTATGTGCATATATGTATGTGCGTATATGTATGTGCGTATATGTATGTGCGTATATGTATGTGCATATGTGTATGTGCGTATATGTATGTGTGTATGTGTATGTGCATATATGTATGTGCGTATGTGTATGTGCGTATATGTATGTGCGTATATGTATGTGCGTATATGTATGTGCATATATGCATGTGCATATATGCATGTGCATATATGTATGTGCGTATATGTATGTGCATAAATGTATGTGCGTATATGTATGTGCGTATGTGTATGCGCGTATATGTATGTGCATATGTGTATGTGCATATATGTATGTGTGTGTGTGTATGTGCATATATGTATGTGCGTATGTGTATGTGCGTGTATGTGTATGTGCATATATGTATGTGTGTATATGTATGTGTGTATGTGCATATATGTATGTGCATATGTGTATGTGTGTATATGTATTCGCGTATATGTATGTGCATATATGTATGTGCATATGTGTATGTGCATATATGTATGTGAGGATATGTATGTGTGTATGTGTATGTGCATATATGTATGTGCATATGTGTATGTGCATATGTGTATGTGTGTATATGTATGTGCGTATATGTATGTGCGTATATGTATGTGCATATGTGTATGTGTGTATATGTATGTGCGTATGTGTATGTGCATATATGTATGTGCGTATGTGTATGTGTGTATATGTATGTGCATATATGTATGTGCATATGTGTATGTGCATATATGTATGTGCGTATGTGTATGTGTGTATATGTATGTGCGTATATGTATGTGCATATGTGTATGTGCGTATATGTATGCGCGTATGTGTATGTGCATATATGTATGTGCGTATGTGTATGTGTGTATATGTATGTGCATATATGTATGTGCATATGTGTATGTGCATATATGTATGTGCGTATGTGTATGTGCGTGTATATGTATGTGCATATATGTATGTGCATATATGTATGTGTGTATGTGTATGTGCATATGTGTATGTGCATATATGTATGTGCATATATGCATTTGGATATATGTATGTGCGTATATGTATGTGCATATGTGTATGTGCGTATATGTATGCGCGTATGTGTATGTGCATATATGCCTGTGCATATATGTATGTGCGTATATGTATGTGCGTATATGTATGTGTGTATATGTATATGCGTATGTGTATGTGCATATATGCATGTGCATATATGTATGTGCGTATGTGTATGTGCATATATGCATGTGCATATATGTATGTGCATATATGTATGTGCATATGTGTATGTACATATATGTATGTGCGTATGTGTATGTGTGTATGTGTATGTGCATATATGTATGTGCGTATATGTTTGTGTGTATGTGCATATATGTATGTGCATATGTGTATGTGTGTATATGTATGTGCGTATATGTATGTGCATATATGTATGTGCGTATATGTATGTGCATATATGTATGTGCATATATGTATGTGCATATATGTATGTGCGTATATGTATGTGCATATATGTATGTGCGTATATGTATGTGTGTATATGTATGTGTGTATGTCTATGCACGTATATGTATGTGCATATGTGTATGTGCGTATATGTATGTGCGTATGTGTATGTGCATATATGTATGTGTGTATGTGTATGTGTGTATATGTATGTGCATATATGTATGTGTATGTGCATATATGTATGTGCGTATGTGTATGTGTATGTGCGTGTATGTGTATGTGTATGTGCATATATGTATGTGCATATATGTATGTGTGTATGTGCATATATGTATGTGCATATGTGTATGTGTGTATATGTATGTGCGTATATGTATGTGCATATATGTATGTGCATATGTGTATGTGTGTATATGTATGTGCGTATATGTATGTGCATATGTGTATGTGCGTATATGTATGCGCAAATGTGTCTGTGCATATATGCATGTGCATATATGTATGTGCGTATATGCATGTGCATATATGTATGTGCGTATATGTATGTGCATGTATGTATGTGCATATATGTATGTGCATATATGTATGTGCGTATATGTATGTGCATATATGCATGTGCGTATATGCATGTGCGTATATGTATGTGCGTATATGTATGTGCGTATATGTATGTGCGTATATGTATGTGCGTATATGTATGTGCGTATATGCATGTGCGTATATGTATGTGCATATATGTATGTGCATATGTGTATGTGCATATGTGTATGTGCATATGTGTATGTGCATATATGTATGTGCATATATGCATGTGCGTATATTTATGTGCGTATATGTATGTGCATATGTGTATGTGCGTATATGTATGTGCGTATGTGTATGTGTGTATATGTATGTGCTTATATGTATGTGCATATGTGTATGTGCGTATATGTATGCGCGTATGTGTATGTGTGTATATGCATGTGCATATATGTATGTGCGTATATGTATGTGCGTATATGTATGTCTGTATATGTATGTGCATATATGCATGTGCATATATGTATGTGCGTATATGTATGTGCGTATATGTATGTGCATATATGTATGTGCATATATGTATGTGCATATATGCATGTGCATATATGTATGTGCGTATATGTATGTGCGTATATGTATGTGCATATTTGTATGTGCATATATGCATGTTTATATATGTATGTGCGTATATGTATGTGCATATATGTATGTGCATATATGTATGTGCATATATGTATGTGCATATGTGTATGTGCATATATGTATGTGTGTATGTGTATGTGCATATATGTATGTGCGTATGTGTATGTGTGTATATGTATGTGCATATATGTATGTGCATATGTGTATGTATGTGCATACATGTATGTGCGTATGTGTATGTGCATATATGTATGTGCGTATGTATATGTGTGTATATGTATGTGCATATATGTATGTGCATATGTGTATGTATGTGCATATATGTATGTGCGTATGTGTATGTGCATATATGTATGTGCGTATGTATATGTGTGTATATGTATGTGCATATATGTATGTGCATATGTGTATGTATGTGCATATGTGTATGTGCGTATGTGTATGTGCATATATTTATGTGCGTATATGTATGTGCATATATGTATGTGCATATATGTATGTGCATATATGTATGTGCGTATATGTATGTGCGTATGTGTATGTGCATATATGTATGTGCGTATATGTATGTGCATATATGTATGTGCATATATGTATGTGCATATATGTATGTGCGTATATGTATGTGCATATATGTATGTGCATATATGTATGTGCATATATGTATGTGCGTATATGTATGTGCATATATGTATGTGCATATATGTATGTGCGTATATGTATGTGCATATATGTATGTGCGTATATGTATGTGCGTATATGTATGTGCGTATGTGTATGCACGTATATGTATGTGCATATGTGTATGTGCGTATATGTATGTGCGTATGTGTATGTGCATATATGTATGTGCGTATGTGTATGTGTGTATATGTATGTGCGAATATGTATGTGCATATATGTATGTGCATATGTGTATGTGCGTATATGTATGTGCGTATGTGTATGTGTGTATATGTATGTGCATATGTGTATGTGTGTATATGTATGTGCGTATATGTATGTGCATATATGTATGTGCATTTGTGTATGTGCGTATATGTATGTGCATATGTGTATGTGTGTATTTGTATATGTATGTGCATATGTGTATGTGCGTATATGTATGCGTGTATGTGCGTATATGTATGTGCATATATGTATGTGCATATATGTATGTGCATATGTGTATGTGCAAATATGTATGTGCGTATGTGTATGTTTGTATATGTATGTGCGTATATGTATGTGCATATGTGTATGTGCGTTTATGTATGCGCGTATGTGTATGTGTGTATGTGTATGTGCATATATGCATGTGCATATATGTATGTGTGTATATGTATGTGCATATATGCATGTGCATATATGTATGTGTGTATATGTATGTGCGTATATGTATGTGCATATATGCATGTGCATATATGTATGTGCGTATATGTATGTGCATGTATGTATGTGCATATATGTATGTGCATGTATGTATGTGCATATATGTATGTCCATATTTGTATGTGCATATATGTATGTGCGTATGTGTATGTGCATATATGTATGTGCGTATGTGTGTGTGTATATGTATGTGCATATATGTATGTGCATATATGTATGTGCGTATGTGTATGTGTATGTGCGTGTATGTGTATGTGCATATATGTATGTGTGTATGTGCATATATGTATGTGCATATGTGTATGTGTGTATATGTGTATGTGTGTATATGTATGTGCGTATATGTATGTGCATATATGTATGTGCATATGTGTATGTGCATATATGTATGTGCGTATATGTATGTGTGTATGTGTATGTGCATATATAGCATTGGCTCCCTGTGAGTTACAGGATAGATTTTTAAATGTCTTAATGGTCTTGGGCCTTCCTATCTTTCAGAACTGCTTTCCCCTTATGAACCTTCACGGGCCCTGCGCTCCTCCGGCAGCAGGCTCCTGGTCATTCCCAAAGTCAGGACACACACTCACGGAGAGGCGTCTTTTCAGTACTACGGCCCTCGTCTATGGAACTGCCTGCCGGAGGACCTCAGGGCTGCAGAGAACGTTCATGTTTTTAAGAGTGGGCTCAAGACTCACCTGTTTAGCTTGGCCTTTGACTGACTTCGGTCGTCTGTTTGCTTGTCTTTCATTTGTTCTTTTGTTTGTTGTTGCTGTTCCTGTTGTTGCTGCTGCTGTTGTTGCTGTTCCTGTTGTTGCTGTTCCTGTTGTTCCTGTTGTTCCTGTTGTTGTTTTGTTGTTGCTGTTGTTGTTGCTGTTGTTGTTGCTTTTGTTGTAGCTGTTGCTTTCGTTGCTTTTGTTGTTGCTGTTGTTGTTGTTGTTGTTGTTCCTGTTATTGCTGTTATTGTTTTGTTGTCGCTGTGGTTCTGTTGTTGTTGTTGCTGTTCCTGTTGTTGTTGCTGTTGTTGCTTTTGTTGTTGTTGCTGTTCCTGTTGTTGCTGTTGTTGTTGCTGTTGTTGCTGTTGTTGCTGTTGTTGCCGTTGTTGTTGTTGCTGTTGTTGTTGCTGTCATTGCTGTTGCTGTCGTTGCTGTTTTTGCCGTTGTTGCTGTTGTTGTTGCTGTTGTTGCTGTTGATGATAGGTGCTTGATTTGTTGGTGCTTGATTTGATAGGTGCTTGATTTGTTGCTGTTGCTGTTGGTGTTGCTGTTGTTGCTGCTGTTGTTGTTGCTGTTGCTGCTGTTGTTGCTGTTGTTTCTGTCGTTGTTGCTGCTGTTGTTGTTGCTGCTGTTGTTACTGTTGTTGTTGCTGCTGTTGTTCCTGTTGCTGTTGTTGCTATTGCCGTTGTTGCTGCTGTTCCTGTTGCTGCTGCTGTTGCTGCTGCTGTTCCTGTTGCTGTTGTTGCTGTTGTTCTTGTTGTTGCTGTTGTTGTTGCTGCTGTTGGTGTTGTTGCTGCTGCTGTTGTTTTTGTTGTTGCTGCTGTTGTTGTTGCTGTTGCTGTTGTTTCGTCATTGTTGCTGCTGTTGTTGCTGCTGTTGTTGCTGCTGATGTTCCTGTTGTCGTTGTTGTTGCTGCTGTTCCTGTTGCTGCTGCTGTTGTTGTTGTTGCTGCTGTTGCTGCTGTTGTTGTTGCTGTTGTTGTGGTTGCTGTTGTTCTTGCTGTTGTTGTTGTTGCTGTTGTTCTGTCGTTGTTGCCGTTGTTGTTGCTGCTGCTGCTGCTGTTGTTGCTGCTGCTGCTGTTGTTGCTGTTGTTGTTGATGCTGTTGCTGCTGTTGTTGCTGTTGTTGCTGCTGTTCCGTTTTTTTATTTATTTTTTTATTTTTTATTTTTTCCCTGGCGGCACGGTGGCTGAGTGGCTAGCACTCATGCTTCACAGCAAGAAGGTTCGGGTTGCCCGGGCCTTTCTGTGTGGAGACTGCATGTTCTCCCCGTGTTTGGGTGGGTTTCCTCCGGGCACTCCGGTTTCCCCCACCAACCTAAACATGCGCCATAGGTAAAATCCAGCTTAGGGCTTGACCAAAGCATAAATAACAAAACAAAATCATGGGGATGGTCCCCGGGTCAAATAGAGAAACAATTTCTCCTGTGCGAGATCAATAAAGGTCAATCTTCTAATCCTTGACCACTGTAAGGCGCTTTGTGCTACAATTTTGTATGAAAAGCGCCTTATAAATGTTTGATTGATTGATTGATATATGTATGTGCATATGTGTATGTGCATATGTGTATGTGCGTATATGTATGTGCGTATATGTATGTGCATATATGTATGTGCATATGTGTATGTGCGTATATGTATGTGCGTATGTGTATGTGTGTATATGTATGTACATATGTGTATGTGTGTATATGTATGTGCGTATATGTATGTGCATATATGTATGTGCATATGTGTATGTGCGTATATGTATGTGCGTATGTGTATGTGTGTATATGTATGTGCATATATGTATGTGCATATGTGTATGTGCGTATATGTATGTGCATATATGTATGTGCATATGTGTATGTGCGTATATGTATGTGCATATGTGTATGTGTGTATATGTATGTGCGTATATGTATGTGCATATGTGTATGTGCGTATATGTATGCGCGTATGTGTATGTGCATATATGTATGTGCATATATGTATGTGCATATATGTATGTGCATATGTGTATGTGCATATATGTATGTGCGTATGTGTATGTGCGTATATGTATGTGCATATGTGTATGTGCGTATATGTATGCGCGTATGTGTATGTGTGTATGTGTATGTGCATGTATTTATGTGCATATATGTATGTGCAGATATGTATGTGCGTATATGTATGTGCATATATGCATGTGCATATATGTATGTGCGTATATGTATGTGCATATATGTATGTGCGTATATGTATGTGCATATATGTATGTGCGTATATGTATGTGCATATATGTATGTGCATATGTGTATGTGCGTATATGTATGTGCGTATATGTATGTGCGTATATGTATGTGCATATATGTATGTGCCTATATGTATGTGCATTTATGTATGTGCGTATATGTATGTGCATATATGTATGTGCGTATGTGTATGTGTGTATATGTATGTGCATATATGTATGTGCATATGTGTATGTGCATATATGTATGTGCGTATGTGTATGTGCATATATGTATGTGCGTATGTGTATGTGTGTGTATGTATGTGCATATATGTATGTGCATATGTGTATTTGCATATATGTATGTGCGTATGTGTATGTGTATGTGCGTGTATGTTTATGTGCATATATGTATGTGCATATATGTATGTGTGTATGTGCATATATGTATGTGCCTATGTGTATGTGTGTATATGTATGTGCGTATATGTATGTGCATATATGTATGTGCATATATGTATGTGCATATGTGTATGTGCATATATGTATGTGCATATATGTATGTGTGTATGTGTATGTGCATATATGTATGTGCGTATGTGTATGTGTGTATATGTATGTGCATATATGTATGTGCATATGTGTATGTGTATATATGTATGTGCGTCTGTGTATGTGCATATATGTATGTGCGTATGTGTATGTGTGTATATGTATGTGCATATATGTATGTGCATATGTGTATGTGCATATATGTATGTGCGTATGTGTATGTGCGTGTATGTGTATGTGCATATATGTATGTGCATATATGTATGTGTGTATGTGCATATATGTTTGTGCATATGTGTATGTCTGTATATGTATGTGCGTATATGTATGTGCATGTGCATATATGTATGTGCATATATGTATGTGCATATGTGTATGTGCATATATGTATGTGCGTATATGTATGTGTGTATGTGTATGTGCATATATGTATGTGCATATGTGTATGTGCATATATGTATGTGCGTATATGTATGTGTGTATGTGTATGTGCATATATGTATGTGCATATGTGTATGTGCATATGTGTATGTGTGTATATGTGATAGGTGATGGTGTTAAAAACCCAACATATTCTGTACACAGGAAAGGAAGACAAGAGAGATTAGGTTTTTTCACTTGCAAGTGGAGAACAGTCAGAGAAGATGCCCAGGTTACAAAAATGCTCTTGCTGGCCCATTCTGCTCTGAGCGTCCTGGTTCTCTGTGCCCCCCGCTTGCTATTTATTCAGTTTTTCACATCCCTAGTTACACGTGGTCTGTCCTGCCCATAAGGGGTGGGGGAACATGTTGCAGGACAGCCGACAAAACATAATCATTAAAACCAAAACATAATCATAACACCCAACACACTTATAAGATAATTCCCAGATATGACATCTTTCACAGGGACAATGTCCCTGGGACTTAGATACTGGAGGAGCCGAGCTGTCTGCTTACGTCTCCCCTCAGATATCTGGCCTTTCTGCAACTCAAAACATATGATCACAAGTCACGCACACATTTGAAACTTCATTTCTAAAGATTAAAGAATCACAAAAGTTAATAATATATAATTATTCCATCAATATGTATGTGCGTATATGTATGTGCATATATGTATGTGCATATGTGTATGTGCGTATATGTGTGTGCGTATGTGTATGTGTGTATATGTATGTGCGTATATGTATGTGCATATGTGTATGTGCGTATATGTATGCGCGTATGTGTATGTGCGTATATGTATGTGCATATATGTATGTGCATATGTGTATGTGCATATATGTATGTGCGTATGTGCATGTGTGTATATGTATGTTCGTATATGTATGTGCATATGTGTATATGTATGCGCGTATGTGTATGTGCATATATGTATGTGCGTATATGTATGTGCATATATGTATGTGCGTATATGTATGTGCATATATGCATGTGCATATGTGTATGTGCATATATGTATGTGCGTATATGTATGTGCATATATGTATGTGCATATGTGTATGTGCATATATGTATGTGCGTATATGTATGTGTGTATATGTATGTGCATATGTGTATGTGCGTATATGTATGCGCGTATGTGTATGTGCGTATATGTATGTGCATATATGTATGTGCATATATGTATGTGCATATGTGTATGTGCATATATGTATGTGCGTATGTGTATGTGTGTATATGTATGTGTGTATGCGCGTATATGTATGCGCGTATGTGTATGTGCGTATATGCATGTGCATATATGTATGTGCGTACATGTATGTGCGTATATGTATGTGTGTATATGTATGTGCGTATGTGTATGTGCATATATGCATGTGCATATATGTATGTGCGTATGTGTATGTGCGTATATGTATGTGCATATATGTATGTGCGTATATGTATGTGCATATATGTATGTGCATATGTGTATGTGCGTATATGTATGTGCGTATGTGTATGTGTGTATATGTATGTGCGTATATGTATGCGCGTATATGTATGCGCGTATGTGTATGTGCGTATATGCATGTGCATATATGTATGTGCGTACATGTATGTGCGTATATGTATGTGTGTATATGTATGTGCGTATGTGTATGTGCATATATGCATGTGCATATATGTATGTGCGTATGTGTATGTGCATATATGCATGTGCATATATGTATGTGCGTATATGTATGTGCATATATGTATGTGCATATATGTATGTGCGTATATGTATGTGCATATATGTATGTGCATATATGCATGTGCATATATGTATGTGCGTATATGTATGTGCGTATATGTATGTGCGTATATGTATGTGCGTATATGTATGTGCGTATATGTATGTGCGTATGTGTATGTGCATATATGTATGTGCATATGTGTATGTGCATATGTATGTGCATATATGTATGTGCATATATGCATGTGCATATATGTATGTGCGTATATGTATGTGCATATATGTATGTGCATATATGTATGTGCATATATGTATGTGCATACATATATGCATGTGCATATATGTATGTGCGTATATGTATGTGCGTATATGTTGTATATCTACGAAAAATAAAACATTATTGTTTCATACAAATTGTCTAGGGGACGCTACTGCACCTGAAAAATGTGAATGAATTTTGATGTCCCACTCGTCCTCTCAGGGTTTCCTAAAACTAACAATACTGTATGGCTGAACCTGGTGGTGCGGACGGCGTTTGTGGAAGATTTTTTACTTTTTTACTTCTGTGTCAAACTTCATGATTCTATGTGCATATTTTTCCCTCATGCATTTTCGAGATGTTTGGGGGCGCTGATGAGCCGTTTTATTTCATTTCCAGAACAATGTTTCATTGTTTTTGGTTCACAGATACATTTTCGGAAAGCTCCGGTACATTCCTACATCAGTCATGGCGAAGGTCCCTGGTCACTACGGACAAGTCACACCACGTCCATCACAGAGGACATGTTACTAATGTCCCCACGTCCATCACAGAGGACATGTTACTAATGTCCCCTGTCCATCACAGAGGACATGTTACTAATGTCCCCACGTCCATCACAGAGGACATGTTACTAATGTCCCCACGTCCATCACAGAGGACATGTTACTAATGTCCCCACGTCCATCACAGAGGACATGTTACTAATGTCCCCACGTCCATCACAGAGGACATGTTACTAATGTCCCCACGTCCATCACAGAGGACATGTTACTAATGTCCCCACGTCCATCACAGAGGACATGTTACTAATGTCCCCTGTCCATCACAGAGGACATGTTACTAATGTCCCCTGTCCATCACAGAGGACATGTTACTAATGTCCCCACGTCCATCACAGAGGACATGTTACTAATGTCCCCTGTCCATCACAGAGGACATGTTACTAATGTCCCCTGTCCATCACAGAGGACATGTTACTAATGTCCCCTGTCCATCACAGAGGACATGTTACTAATGTCCCCACGTCCATCACAGAGGACATGTTACTAATGTCCCCACGTCCATCACAGAGGACATGTTACTAATGTCCCCTGTCCATCACAGAGGACATGTTACTAATGTCCCCACGTCCATCACAGAGGACATGTTACTAATGTCCCCTGTCCATCACAGAGGACATGTTACTAATGTCCCCTGTCCATCACAGAGGACATGTTACTAATGTCCCCACGTCCATCACAGAGGACATGTTACTAATGTCCCCTGTCCATCACAGAGGACATGTTACTAATGTCCCCACGTCCATCACAGAGGACATGTTACTAATGTCCCCTGTCCATCACAGAGGACATGTTACTAATGTCCCCACGTCCATCACAGAGGACATGTTACTAATGTCCCCACGTCCATCACAGAGGACATGTTACTAATGTCCCCTGTCCATCACAGAGGACATGTTACTAATGTCCCCTGTCCATCACAGAGGACATGTTACTAATGTCCCCACGTCCATCACAGAGGACATGTTACTAATGTCCCCTGTCCATCACAGAGGACATGTTACTAATGTCCCCACGTCCATCACAGAGGACATGTTACTAATGTCCCCTGTCCATCACAGAGGACATGTTACTAATGTCCCCTGTCCATCACAGAGGACATGTTACTAATGTCCCCACGTCCATCACAGAGGACATGTTACTAATGTCCCCACGTCCATCACAGAGGACATGTTACTAATGTCCCCTGTCCATCACAGAGGACATGTTACTAATGTCCCCACGTCCATCACAGAGGACATGTTACTAATGTCCCCACGTCCATCACAGAGGACATGTTACTAATGTCCCCACGTCCATCACAGAGGACATGTTACTAATGTCCCCACGTCCATCACAGAGGACATGTTACCAATGTCCCCACGTCCATCACAGAGGACATGTTACCAATGTCCCCTTGTCCATCACAGAGGACATGTTACTAATGTCCCCACGTCCATCACAGAGGACATGTTACTAATGTCCCCACGTCCATCACAGAGGACATGTTACTAATGTCCCCACGTCCATCACAGAGGACATGTTACTAATGTCCCCTGTCCATCACAGAGGACATGTTACTAATGTCCCCACGTCCATCACAGAGGACATGTTACTAATGTCCCCACGTCCATCACAGAGGACATGTTACTAATGTCCCCACGTCCATCACAGAGGACATGTTACTAATGTCCCCACGTCCATCACAGAGGACATGTTACTAATGTCCCCACGTCCATCACAGAGGACATGTTACTAATGTCCCCACGTCCATCACAGAGGACATGTTACCAATGTCCCCACGTCCATCACAGAGGACATGTTACCAATGTCCCCTTGTCCATCACAGAGGACATGTTACTAATGTCCCCACGTCCATCACAGAGGACATGTTACTAATGTCCCCACGTCCATCACAGAGGACATGTTACTAATGTCCCCACGTCCATCACAGAGGACATGTTACTAATGTCCCCACGTCCATCACAGAGGACATGTTACTAATGTCCCCACGTCCATCACAGAGGACATGTTACTAATGTCCCCTGTCCATCACAGAGGACATGTTACTAATGTCCCCTGTCCATCACAGAGGACATGTTACTAATGTCCCCACGTCCATCACAGAGGACATGTTACTAATGTCCCCACGTCCATCACAGAGGACATGTTACTAATGTCCCCACGTCCATCACAGAGGACATGTTACTAATGTCCCCACGTCCATCACAGAGGACATGTTACTAATGTCCCCTGTCCATCACAGAGGACATGTTACTAATGTCCCCACGTCCATCACAGAGGACATGTTACTAATGTCCCCACGTCCATCACAGAGGACATGTTACTAATGTCCCCACGTCCATCACAGAGGACATGTTACTAATGTCCCCACGTCCATCACAGAGGACATGTTACTAATGTCCCCTGTCCATCACAGAGGACATGTTACTAATGTCCCCTGTCCATCACAGAGGACATGTTACTAATGTCCCCTGTCCATCACAGAGGACATGTTACTAATGTCCCCTGTCCATCACAGAGGACATGTTACTAATGTCCCCACGTCCATCACAGAGGACATGTTACTAATGTCCCCACGTCCATCACAGAGGACATGTTACTAATGTCCCCACGTCCATCACAGAGGACATGTTACTAATGTCCCCACGTCCATCACAGAGGACATGTTACTAATGTCCCCACGTCCATCACAGAGGACATGTTACTAATGTCCCCTGTCCATCACAGAGGACATGTTACTAATGTCCCCACGTCCATCACAGAGGACATGTTACTAATGTCCCCACGTCCATCACAGAGGACATGTTACTAATGTCCCCACGTCCATCACAGAGGACATGTTACTAATGTCCCCACGTCCATCACAGAGGACATGTTACTAATGTCCCCTGTCCATCACAGAGGACATGTTACTAATGTCCCCTGTCCATCACAGAGGACATGTTACTAATGTCCCCACGTCCATCACAGAGGACATGTTACTAATGTCCCCTGTCCATCACAGAGGACATGTCCATCACAGAGGACATGTTACTAATGTCCCCACGTCCATCACAGAGGACATGTTACTAATGTCCCCACGTCCATCACAGAGGACATGTTACTAATGTCCCCACGTCCATCACAGAGGACATGTTACTAATGTCCCCTGTCCATCACAGAGGACATGTTACTAATGTCCCCACGTCCATCACAGAGGACATGTTACCAATGTCCCCACGTCCATCACAGAGGACATGTTACTAATGTCCAAAATGGAGGTGGTTAAAGTTCTGCTCTGTGATTGGACAGGAGAATGTTGTGACGTCACAGAGTCACAGCGGAGGCGTGCCTGTGAGGCGCGCGTCCGTGTGAGTGATACTGCGCATGTCCAGCAGAGGGCGCGCACGCGGCTGTGACGCCTCCTTGACGCGGGGCCTGACGTGTCTCCGCACGCGGCACTACCCCCTCCTCTTCCTCCTCCTCCTCATCCTCCTGCACCGCCTCACGGCCGCAGCGCGGCGGGGACACGGCGGGGACACGGCGCGCCCTGAGCGGCAGGAGATGCGGAGGAGACTGGGTGCCGCGGCTCGGAGCGCCGCTTCTGTTTGTGCTGCAGGTGCGTTGTGCGCGCGTAAGACGTGTTGTGATGCTCTAAACCGGATGCCCTGGAGGACCAGCGCTGGAACGCGACTCCAGCGGTTTGTTGTGATGCGTCATGCCGCGGCCTGATGCGGCAGAGGCGCGCACTGTGCGGCAGATGGTCCACGGACACGCGGGGCAGGAGCGTGTTTGTGGCGGGGTTAGATTTAGCCTGTTAGCTCCGCGCGTGACGCGTGACGGAGCCTGCGCCGCTTTGACCTTGCAGCGGCAGCGGCAGCGGCAGACGCGTTTATTTTGATGCGTCAAATCCGCGCGCGTCAAACTGAGACGAAGCTTCGAGTTCAGATTCACTGATCCGGATCTTCTCCGGAAACTTTACATTTCATTTGATTTATCTACGTCACAAGAGCCCGCGGAAACTTTGGACCTCCAAACGTCCCGAGTCAGATGCCCTCCCGTCCTCCTGAGTCAGATGCCCTCCTGTCCTCCGGAGTCAGATGCCCTCCCGTCCTCCTGAGTCAGATGCCCTCCCGTCCTCCTGAGTCAGATGCCCTCCCGTCCTCCTGAGTCAGATGCCCTCCCGTGGCAGATGTGCACGCTCTGTGATTTATGTATGAGCACGTGCATGAGAGTGCACGTGAAAATGACCGCAGCAGAGACAGAGGCCAGACTGTTCTCCTTAGATGTTCCTCCAGACTGTTCTCCTCAGATGTTTCTCCAAACTGTTCTCCTCTGATGTTTCTCCAAACTGTTCTCCTCAGATGTTCCTCCAGACTGTTCTCCTCAGATGTTCCTCCAGACTGTTCTCCTCAGATGTTCCTCCAGACTGTTCTCCTCAGATGTTCCTCCAAACTGTTCTCCTCAGATGTTTCTCCAAACTGTCCTCCTCAGATGTTCCTCCAAACTGTTCTCCTCAGATGTTTCTCCAAACTGTTCTCCTCAGATGTTTCTCCAAACTGTTCTCCTCAGATGTTTCTCCAAACTGTTCTCCTCAGATGTTCCTCAAACTGTTCTCCTCAGATGTTTCTCCAAACTGTTCTCCTCAGATGTTTCTCCAAACTGTTCTCCTCAGATGTTCCTCAAACTGTTCTCCTCAGATGTTCCTCAAACTGTTCTCCTCAGATGTTCCTCAAACTGTTCTCCTCAGATGTTTCTCCAGACTGTTCTCCTCAGATGTTCCTCAAACTGTTCTCCTCAGATGTTCCTCAAACTGTTCTCCTCAGATGTTTCTCCAAACTGTTCTCCTCAGATGTTCCTCACACTGTTCTCCTCAGATGTTCCTCAAACTGTTCTCCTCAGATGTTCCTCAAACTGTTCTCCTCAGATGTTTCTCCAAACTGTTCTCCTCAGATGTTTCTCCAAACTGTTCTCCTCAGATGTTTCTCCAAACTGTTCTCCTCAGATGTTCCTCAAACTGTTCTCCTCAGATGTTTCTCCAAACTGTTCTCCTCAGATGTTTCTCCAAACTGTTCTCCTCAGATGTTCCTCAAACTGTTCTCCTCAGATGTTTCTCCAAACTGTTCTCCTCAGATGTTCCTCACACTGTTCTCCTCAGATGTTCCTCAAACTGTTCTCCTCAGATGTTCCTCAAACTGTCCTCCTCAGATGTTTCTCCATGTTCTAGTCGTTTCTTCTGTGATCTTCTGAAGTTGGATTTGGAGTGATTTATGTTTGAGAATCTTCAGTCTCTTATTTTCAAGACGCCGTTTTTTTATCTCCACTGAGACACGCCACGCCCCCTGTGCCACGCCCCCTGTACCACGCCCCCTGTGCCACGCCCCCTGTGCCACGCCCCCTGTGCCACGCCCCCTGTGCCACGCCCCCTGTGCCACGCCCCCTGTACCACGTCCCCTGTGGCGTCTCTTCTCCAGGTCAATGTTCTTCACGGTGATACTCGTAGGTTTGGGCAGCGTCGCGTTGTCATTTTGGTCCAAATGTAAAAAACACTCTGCTCTAGTGTGAGGGGCCCACAGCCTGGTTTAGTCCTGGTCTAGACCTGGTTTAGTCCTGGTCTAGACCTGGTTTAGTCCTGGTCTAGACCTGGTTTAGTCCTGGTCTAGACCTGGTTTAGTCCTGGTCTAGACCTGGTTTAGTCCTGGTCTAGACCTGGTTTAGTCCTGGTCTAGACCTGGTTTAGTCGTGGTCTAGACCTGGTTTAGTCCTGGTCTAGACCTGGTTTAGTCCTGGTTTAGTCCTGGTCTAGACCTGGTTTAGTCCTGGTCTAGACCTGGTTTAGTCCTGGTTTAGTCCTGGTTTAGTCCTGGTCTAGACCTGGTTTAGTCCTGGTTTAGACCTGGTTTAGTCCTGGTTTAGACCTGGTTTAGTCCTGGTTTAGACCTGGTTTGGTCCCGGTTTAGACCTGGTTTAGTCCTGGTTCGGTCCTGGTTTAGTCCTGGTTTAGACCTGGTTTGGTCCTGGTTTAGTCCTGGTTTAGACCTGGTTTGGTCCCGGTTTAGTCCTGGTTTAGTCCTGGTTTGGACCTGGTTTAGTCCTGGTTTAGTCTCGGTTTAGTCCTGGTTTAGTCCTGGTTTGGTCCTGGTTTAGTCCTGGTTTAGTCCTGGTTTAGACCTGGTTTGGTCCTGGTTTAGTCCTGGTTTAGACCTGGTTTGGTCCCGGTTTAGTCCTGGTTTAGTCCTGGTTTGGACCTGGTTTAGTCCTGGTTTAGTCTCGGTTTAGTCCTGGTTTAGTCCTGGTTTAGTCCTGGTTTAGTCCTGGTTTAGTCCTGGTTTAGTCTCGGTTTAGTCCTGGTTTAGTCCTGGTTTAGTCTCGGTTTAGACCTGGTTTAGTCCTGGTTTAGTCCTGGTTTAGTCCTGGTTTAGTCCTGGTTTAGTCTCGGTTTAGACCTGGTTTAGTCCTGGTTTAGTCTCGGTTTAGTCCTGGTTTAGTCTCGGTTTAGTCCTGGTTTAGACCTGGTTTAGTCCTGGTTTAGACCTGGTTTAGTCCTGGTTTAGTCCTGGTTTGGACCTGGTTTAGTCCTGGTTTAGTCTCGGTTTAGTCCTGGTTTAGTCCTGGTTTAGTCTCGGTTTAGTCCTGGTTTAGACCTGGTTTAGTCCTGGTTTAGTCCTGGTTTAGACCTGGTTTAGACCTGGTTTAGTCCTGGTTTGGTACTGGTTTAGTCCTGGTTTAGACCTGGTTTGGACCTGGTTTAGTCCTGGTTTAGTCTCGGTTTATTCCTGGTTTAGTCCTGGTTTAGTCTCGGTTTAGTCCTGGTTTAGACCTGGTTTAGTCCTGGTTTGGTCCTGGTTTAGACCTGGTTTAGTCCTGGTTTAGTCTTGGTTTAGTCCTGGTTTAGACCTGGTTTAGTCCTGGTTTGGTCCTGGTTTAGACCTGGTTTAGTCCTGGTTTAGTCTCGGTTTAGACCTGGTTTAGACCTGGTTTAGTCCTGGTCTAGACCTGGTTTAGTCCTGGTTTAGACCTGGTTTAGTCCTGGTTTAGACCTGGTTTAGTCCTGGTTTGGTCCTGGTTTAGTCCTGGTTTAGTCCTGGTTTGGTCCTGGTTTAGTCCTGGTTTAGACCTGGTTTGGTCCTGGTTTAGTCCTGGTTTAGACCTGGTTTGGTCCTGGTTTAGTCCTGGTTTAGACCTGGTTTGGTCCTGGTCTAGACCTGGTTTGGTACTGGTTTAGTCCTGGTTTAGACCTGGTTTGGTCCTGGTTTAGTCCTGGTTTAGTCCTGGTTTAGTCCTGGTTTGGTACTGGTTTAGTCCTGGTTTAGACCTGGTTTGGTCCTGGTTTAGACCTGGTTTAGTCCTGGTTTAGTCTCGGTTTAGACCTGAAGTGGTTTTGAGATTTAAAATTAGAACAGGAAGTGCCACAGGGGTCAGAGGTCAGACGTCTCTTTAAACACTCGTGTTGTTGTTTATGCGTCTGCTTCTCGTTGCCGTGGAAACCTGACACTAAAGGCCGATCCTCACCTGGGCCCAGGTTCATCATCCTCCTCAGACTGAGACTGAGGAGCCTCAGGGCCAAGACCAGCAGACTGAAAGAGCAACTCTCTCCCAATCACACTGCTGCTGAAATCACACTGCTGCTGAAATCACACTGCTGCTGAAATCACACTGATGCTGAAATCACACTGATGCTGAAATCACACTGATGCTGAAATCACACTGCTGCTGAAATCACACTGATGCTGAAATCACACTGATGCTGAAATCACACTGATGCTGAAATCACACTGATGCTGAAATCACACTGATGCTGCTGCTTAAATGACACATTAGAGCTTTATTCTGCTCCACTTTGTGTGTTTTACTTATTTGTATTATACACAAGCCTTTTGTACTTTTACTACAGGTATATGTGATGTTTTAGTCATAGCAGTAGTAGTAGTAGTAGGAGTAGTAGTAGCAGTAGTAGCAGTAGCAGTAGTAGTAGTAGTAGTAGTAGTAGTAGTACTTTTACTACAGGTATATGTGATGTTTTAGTCCTGGTGTTTCTTGTCTTGTTTGTGGGCCTAGGGGGCGCTCTACATATGGTTTTGGACAATAAAGATGAACTTTGATCATGGGAATCCAAACTCTTCCATTTGAATTTCCTCTCGACCAATCACAGCAGAGGGTCAGAGGGTTAGAGGGTCGGAGGGTCGGAGGGTCGGAGGGTCAGAGGGTCGGAGGGTTGGAGGGTTGGAGGGTCAGAGGGTCGGAGGGTCGGAGGGTTGGAGGGTTGGAGGGTCAAAGGGTTGGAGGGTCAGAGGGTCGGAGGGTCGGAGGGTCAGAGGGTTGGAGGGTCAGAGGGTTGGAGGGTCAGAGGGTTGGAGGGTTGGAGGGTCAGAGGGTTAGAGGGTCGGAGGGTCGGAGGGTTGGAGGGTCAGAGGGTCGGAGGGTCGGAGGGTCACAGGGTCGGAGGGTCGGAGGGTCGGAGGGTCGGAGGGTTAGAGGGTCGGAGGGTCAGAGGGTCAGAGGGTCGGAGGGTCGGAGGGTTGGAGGGTTGGAGGGTCAGAGGGTTGGAGGGTTGGAGGCTCAGAGGGTTGGAGGGTCGGAGGGTTGGAGGGTTGGAGGGCCAGAGGGTCGGAGGGTTGGAGGGTTAGAGGGTTGGAGGGTCAGAGGGTTGGAGGGTCAGAGGGTTGGAGGGTTGGAGGGTCAGAGGGTTAGAGGGTTGGAGGGTCAAAGGGTTGGAGGGTCGGAGGGTTGGAGGGTTAGAGGGTCAGAGGGTTGGAGGGTCGGAGGGTTGGAGGGTCAGAGGGTTGGAGGGTCGGAGGGTTGGAGGGTTAGAGGGTTGGAGGGTCAGAGGGTTAGAGGGTTGGAGGGTCAAAGGGTTGGAGGGTCGGAGGGTCGGAGGGTCAGAGGGTTGGAGGGTCGGAGGGTTGGAGGGTCGGAGGGTTGGAGGGTTGGAGGGTCGGAGGGTCGGAGGGTCAGAGGGTTGGAGGGTCAGAGGGAGGGCATCTGGGTTAAAGCTGCTTCATCACGTTGTTTAACTTGTGGTCATCTCTGTTCCTTCAGGCTCCTGGACCCTCTGAGCCTCAGACGTCAGGTGAGGACAGGTGAGGACAGGAGAACAGGTCGTGACCCAGAGGCACCTGTCATGTCCGCCCCTGCCCCCGCCGCCCGCCGCTCCGGCTCCGGCTCTCGGCGGTGAGTTTGTGTTTCTCGTTGTTTTTGAGTCCAGCAGGAGGCGCCGCTGAGGCTGGTCCCACAGAACCTGGACCTGGAACGTTCAAAGATCTCACATGTTTCACATGAGCAGAAACATCGGCTCAGTTGGTCCTGACCCCTGACCCTGACCCCTGACCTGTGACCCCTGACCCTGACCCCCGGTTCTGACCCCTGACCTGTGACCCCTGACCCTGACCCCCGGTTCTGACCCCTGACCTGTGACCCTGCGAGTGTCAGCTCTGCTCCTCTGTCTCAGGTTTAACCCTCTCCGCGCCCTGCAGCCCAAACGGCGCCTGCAGCAGATCCTCCCCATGCCAGGCCCCGCCCCCACGCCAGGCCACGCCCCCACAGCTGCGGCAGGGCGGGGCAATGTAGAGAGACATGTGACCTCAGCTCCTGTCTGCGTCCCTGCGCCTCCAGCGTGAGAACCGCCCGGAGCACGTGCACCCGCCGCTGCACCCGCCGCTGCACCCGCCGCTGCACCCGCCGCTGCACCCGCCGCTGCACCCGCCGCTGCACCCGCCGCTGCATCTGCCGCTGCACCCGCTCACACGCTCTGGTCATGTGACACTTAAAATACTGAAGTATTTTAAACGTCTCGTTGCTCCTGCACAGCTCTCGGCTCTCGCTGCGATCGTGATCGTCCTGATCATTGATCACTGATCACTGATCACTGATCACTGAACATGCACACGCACCAGCCCCTCACAGCGCCACGGCGCCCCCTGTGGCTGTGGCACACGCTGCTTTTCAGTCCAATTGAGATTTTGGATTTTTAACATTTCAAAAACATTTTTTGTTTTTTCTGGAGCTGTTGACCTCTGACCCCCTGACTCTCTGACCCCTGACCCCTCTGACCCCCTGACTCTCTGACCCCTGACCCCTCTGACCTCCTGACTCTCTGACCCCTCTGAGCCTCTGACCCCTCTGACCTCCTGACTCTCTGACCCCTGACTCTCTGACCCCTCTGAGCCTCTGACCCCTCTGACCCTCCTGACCCTCTGACCTCTCTGACCCCTGACCCTCTGACCTCTCTGACCCCGTGACCCTCTGACCCCGTGACCCTCTGACCTGTCTGACCCCTGGCCTCTCTGACCCATCTGACCTCTCTGTCCCCCCCGCTGGCGCTCGCAGGTTCGATTACTGCAGGTTCATCGAGCTGGACGACGTTTCGATGGCGAGCGGCTTCATGACGTCGCTGCGTCCGACCAAAGGAGCCAGTCAGAGCGTCCGATCTCCGTCCAAGAGCGCCAGAGACCGCCCCGCTGGCTCGCCCGCCGCCCGCTCCGCCTCGCCACGCCCCACGTCTCCGCGGTCCGGCTCGCCCTCCGCTCCCGCCGCTCTTCGCTCCCGGTTGGCTCCGCCCCCACACCGTAGCATGAGGAGCATGAGCTTCATTCTGATTGGACCCCTGACCTGTCTGTCCATATGCACGTTTCACTCTGACCTCATGTCGTTTCATTCACAAACTGAAAACACTCTGTTCCACCTTGTGATGTCATCATGTGCTGATACAGGAAGTGCTCCACTGTGTTTTTACATTCAGTTCAGTCCTGGAGTTGCACATTTCCATGGAGACGTTATTGCATGTGTGGAATGTCCCGCAGTGTAGCATTTAAATGGTCCTGACCACGGCGCCGTGCAGGAAAGTTCCACACTGTGTCTTTAATCTAAACCTGTGTTTGTGAACAGGAGGACGGCGCCCCCTGGAGGCAGAGACACACAAGGACACGCCTCCCTCGGCAGCAGCTCGTCCGGCTCCTGTAAAGGCAGCGACTGTAGCCCCACCCAAGGGTGCAGCCCCACCAAAGGGTGAGGGCGCAAGAGTGTTTCTGTATGGTTCTCATCAGAGTGTTTCCGTATGGTTCTCATCAGAGTGTTTCCGTATGGTTCTCATCATCAGAGTGTTTCTGTATGGTTCTCATCAGAGTGTTTCTGTATGGTTCTCATCAGAGTGTTTCCGTATGGTTCTCAGTGTGTTTCCGTATGGTTCTCATCAGAGTGTTTCCGTATGGTTATCATCAGTGTGTTTCTGTATGGTTCTCATCAGAGTGTTTCCGTATGGTTCTCATCAGTGTGTTTCCGTATGGTTCTCATCAGAGTGTTTCGGTATGGTTCTCATCAGAGTGTTTCCGTATGGTTCTCAGTGTGTTTCCGTATGGTTCTCATCAGAGTGTTTCCGTATGGTTCTCAGTGTGTTTCCGTATGGTTCTCATCAGTGTGTTTCCGTATGGTTCTCATCAGTGTGTTTCCGTATGGTTCTCATCAGAGTGTTTCCGTATGGTTCTCAGTGTGTTTCCGTATGGTTCTCATCAGAGTGTTTCCGTATGGTTCTCAGTGTGTTTCCGTATGGTTCTCATCAGAGTGTTTCCGTATGGTTCTCATCAGTGTGTTTCCGTATGGTTCTCATCATCAGAGTGTTTCTGTATGGTTCTCATCAGAGTGTTTCCGTATGGTTCTCATCAGAGTGTTTCCGTATGGTTCTCAGTGTGTTTCCGTATGGTTCTCATCAGAGTGTTTCCGTATGGTTCTCAGTGTGTTTCTGTATGGTTCTCATCAGAGTGTTTCTGTATGGTTCTCATCAGAGTGTTTCTGTATGGTTCTCAGTGTGTTTCCGTATGGTTCTCATCAGAGTGTTTCCGTATGGTTCTCATCAGAGTGTTTCCGTATGGTTCTCATCAGTGTGTTTCGGTATGGTTCTCATCAGAGTGTTTCCGTATGGTTCTCAGTGTGTTTCCGTATGGTTCTCATCAGAGTGTTTCCGTATGGTTCTCAGTGTGTTTCCGTATGGTTCTCATCAGAGTGTTTCCGTATGGTTCTCAGTGTGTTTCCGTATGGTTCTCATCAGTGTGTTTCCGTATGGTTCTCATCAGAGTGTTTCTGTATGGTTCTCATCAGAGTGTTTCCGTATGGTTCTCATCAGAGTGTTTCCGTATGGTTCTCAGTGTGTTTCCGTATGGTTCTCATCAGAGTGTTTCTGTATGGTTCTCATCAGAGTGTTTCTGTATTGTTCTCATCAGAGTGTTTCCGTATGGTTCTCAGTGTGTTTCCGTATGGTTCTCATCAGTGTTTCCATATGGTTCTCATCAGAGTGTTTCCGTATGGTTCTCATCATCAGAGTGTTTCCGTATGGTTGTCATCAGTGTGTTTCCGTATGGTTCTCATCAGAGTGTTTCCGTATGGTTCTCATCATCAGAGTGTTTCTGTATGGTTCTCATCAGAGTGTTTCCGTATGGTTCTCATCAGAGTGTTTCCGTATGGTTCTCAGTGTGTTTCCGTATGGTTCTCATCAGTGTGTTTCTGTATGGTTCTCATCAGAGTGTTTCCGTATGGTTCTCATCAGAGTGTTTCCGTATGGTTCTCATCAGAGTGTTTCCGTATGGTTCTCATCAGTGTGTTTCCGTATGGTTCTCATCAGAGTGTTTCCATATGGTTCTCATTAGTGTGTTTCTGTATGGTTCTCATCAGAGTGTTTCCGTATGGTTCTCATCAGAGTGTTTCCGTATGGTTCTCATCAGAGTGTTTCCGTATGGTTCTCAGTGTGTTTCCGTATGGTTCTCATCAGAGTGTTTCCGTATGGTTCTCTTCAGAGTGTTTCTGTATGGTTCTCATCAGTGTTTCCGTATGGTTCTCATCATCAGAGTGTTTCCGTATGGTTCTCATCAGAGTGTTTCCGTATGGTTCTCATCAGAGTGTTTCCGTATGGTTCTCATCAGAGTGTTTCCGTATGGCTCTCATCAGAGTGTTTCCGTATGGTTCTCATCAGAGTGTTTCTGTATGGTTCTCAGTGTGTTTCCGTATGGTTCTCATCAGTGTGTTTCCGTATGGTTCTCATCAGAGTGTTTCCGTATGGTTCTCATCAGAGTGTTTCTGTATGGTTCTCTTCAGAGTGTTTCTGTATGGTTCTCATCAGTGTTTCCGTATCGTTCTCATCATCAGAGTGTTTCTGTATGGTTCTCATCAGAGTGTTTCTGTATGGTTCTCATCAGAGTGTTTCCGTATGGTTCTCATCAGAGTGTTTCCGTATGGCTCTCATCAGAGTGTTTCCGTATGGTTCTCATCAGAGTGTTTCCGTATGGTTCTCAGTGTGTGTTTCCGTATGGTTCTCCTCAGTGTGTTTCCGTATGGTTCTCATCAGAGTGTTTCCGTATGGTTCTCATCAGAGTGTTTCCGTATGGTTCTCAGTGTTTCCGTATGGTTCTCATCAGAGTGTTTCCGTATGGTTCTCAGTGTGTTTCCGTATGGTTCTCATCAGAGTGTTTCTGTATGGTTCTCATCAGAGTGTTTCCGCGTGGTTCTCAATGTGTTTCCGTATGGTTCTCAATGTGTTTCCGTATGGTTCTCATCAGAGTGTTTCTGTATGGTTCTCATCAGAGTGTTTCCGTATGGTTCTCATCAGAGTGTTTCTGTATGGTTCTCAGTGTGTTTCTGTATGGTTCTCAGTGTGTTTCCGTATGGTTCTCATCAGTGTTTCCGTATGGTTCTCATCAGTGTGTTTCTGTATGGTTCTCATCAGAGTGTTTCCGTATGGTTCTCATCAGAGTGTTTCTGTATGGTTCTCAGTGTGTTTCCGTATGGTTCTCATCAGAGTGTTTCCGTATGGTTCTCTTCAGAGTGTTTCTGTATGGTTCTCATCAGAGTGTTTCCGTATGGTTCTCAGTGTGTTTCCGTATGGTTCTCATCAGAGTGTTTCTGTATGGTTCTCAGTGTGTTTCCGTATGGTTCTCATCAGAGTGTTTCCGTATGGTTCTCATCAGAGTGTTTCCGTATGTTTCTCATTAGAGTGTTTCCGTATGGTTCTCATCAGTGTTTCCATATGGTTCTCATCAGAGTGTTTCCGTATGGTTCTCATTATCAGAGTGTTTCTGTATGGTTCTCATCAGAGTGTTTCCGTATGGTTCTCATCAGAGTGTTTCCGTATGGTTCTCATCAGAGTGTTTCCATATGGTTCTCAATGTGTTTCCGTATGGTTCTCATCAGAGTGTTTCCGTATGGTTCTCATCAGAGTGTTTCCGTATGGTTCTCATCAGAGTGTTTCTGTATGGTTCTCATCAGAGTGTTTCCGTATGGTTCTCAATGTGTTTCCGTATGGTTCTCATCAGTGTGTTTCCGTATGGTTCTCATCAGTGTGTTTCCGTATGGTTCTCATCAGTGTGTTTCCGTATGGTTCTCATCAGAGTGTTTCTGTATGGTTCTCAGTGTGTTTCCGTATGGTTCTCATCAGAGTGTTTCCGTATGGTTCTCATCAGAGTGTTTCCGTATGGTTCTCATCATCAGAGTGTTTCTGTATGGTTCTCATCAGAGTGTTTCTGTATGGTTCTCATCAGAGTGTTTCCGTATGGTTCTCATCAGAGTGTTTCCGTATGGCTCTCATCAGAGTGTTTCCGTATGGTTCTCATCAGAGTGTTTCCATATGGTTCTCAATGTGTTTCCGTATGGTTCTCATCAGAGTGTTTCCGTATGGTTCTCATCAGAGTGTTTCTGTATGGTTCTCATCAGAGTGTTTCCGTATGGTTCTCAATGTGTTTCCGTATGGTTCTCATCAGTGTGTTTCCGTATGGTTCTCATCAGTGTGTTTCCGTATGGTTCTCATCAGTGTGTTTCCGTATGGTTCTCATCAGAGTGTTTCTGTATGGTTCTCAGTGTGTTTCCATATGGTTCTCATCAGAGTGTTTCCGTATGGTTCTCATCATCAGAGTGTTTCTGTATGGTTCTCATCAGAGTGTTTCTGTATGGTTCTCATCAGAGTGTTTCCGTATGGTTCTCATCAGAGTGTTTCCGTATGGTTCTCATCAGAGTGTTTCCGTATGGCTCTCATCAGAGTGTTTCCGTATGGTTCTCAATGTGTTTCCGTATGGTTCTCATCAGAGTGTTTCCGTATGGTTCTCATCAGAGTGTTTCCGTATGGTTCTCATCAGAGTGTTTCCGTATGGTTCTCATCAGTGTGTTTCCGTATGGTTCTCATCAGTGTGTTTCCGTATGGTTCTCATCAGTGTGTTTCCGTATGGTTCTCATCAGAGTGTTTCTGTATGGTTCTCAGTGTGTTTCCATATGGTTCTCATCAGAGTGTTTCCGTATGGTTCTCATCATCAGAGTGTTTCTGTATGGTTCTCATCAGAGTGTTTCCGTATGGTTCTCATCAGAGTGTTTCCGTATGGTTCTCATCAGAGTGTTTCCGTATGGCTCTCATCAGAGTGTTTCCGTATGGTTCTCATCAGAGTGTTTCCATATGGTTCTCAATGTGTTTCCGTATGGTTCTCATCAGAGTGTTTCCGTATGGTTCTCATCAGAGTGTTTCCGTATGGTTCTCATCAGAGTGTTTCTGTATGGTTCTCATCAGAGTGTTTCTGTATGGTTCTCATCAGAGTGTTTCCGTATGGTTCTCATCAGAGTGTTTCCGTATGGTTCTCATCAGAGTGTTTCTGTATGGTTCTCATCAGAGTGTTTCCGTATGGTTCTCATCAGAGTGTTTCCGTATGGTTCTCATCAGTATGTTCTCCACAGGCGTCAGAAGAGGTTCTCCTGCACGGAGAACCACGGGATCCGCCCCCCTCCCCCTGAGCAGTACCTCACCCCCCTCCAGCAGAAGGAGGTCTGCATCCGCCACCTGAGGTCCAAGCTCCAGGAGACCATCAGCGCCCTGCAGAACAGGTGACCACTGACCCCTTTAACCCCAGCACCCGAGAGACACAGAGACACAGACGATCTGTCCAGAGGATTCGTCCAGAGGATCCGTCCAGAGGATCCGTCCAGAGGATCCGTCCAGAGGATCCGTCCTGAGGATCCGTCCAGAGGATCCGTCCTGAGGATCCGTCCAGAGGATCCGTCCAGAGGATCCGTCCTGAGGATCCGTCCAGAGGATCCGTCCAGAGGATCCGTCCTGAGGATCCGTCCTGAGGATCCGTCCAGAGGATCCGTCCTGAGGATCTGTCCAGTTCTGCGTTGGCGACAGAACCATAAAGCTCCTCCTGGACCTGAGCTTCCACCCCCCAGTCCCCCCGACAGAGGGACCTCCAACACTGTTTACCCTGGTGCCCTGTCCAGGACCTCAGGTCCTCTTGTCCTCTGGTCTTCAGGTCCTCTGGTCTTCTAGTCCCAAGGTCCTCTGGTCCTCTGGTCCTCTGGTCCTCTGGTCTTCTAGTCCCAAGGTCCTCTGGTCCTCTGGTCCTCTGGTCCTCTGGTCCTCTGGTCACCAGGTCCTCTGGTCCTCTGGTCCTCTGGTCACCAGGTCCTCTGGTCTTCTAGTCCCAAGGTCCTCTGGTCCTCTGGTCCTCTGGTCCTCTGGTCCTCTGGTCCTCTGGTCACCTGGTCCTCTGGTCCTCTGGTCCTCTGGTCCTCTGGTCCTCTGGTCCTCTGGTCCTCTGGTCCTCTGGTCCTCTGGTCCTCTGGTCCTCTGGTCCTCTGGTCCTCTGGTCCTCTGGTCACCAGGTCCTCTGGTCACCAGGTCCTCTGGTCACCAGGTCCTCTGGTCCTCTGGTCCTCTGGTCCTCTGGTCCTCTGGTCCTCTGGTCCTCTGGTCCTCTGGTCCTCTGGTCCTCTGGTCACCAGGTCCTCTGGTCTTCTAGTCCCAAGGTCCTCTGGTCCTCTGGTCCTCTGGTCCTCAGGTCCTCAGGTCCTCAGGTCCTCGGTCTTCTGCTGCTCGTAAACCACATTTTCAGCCCCATCTCCCTCTCTCTCAGGGACTGTGAGATCGATGAACTGAGGGAGCGCCTGTTCCAGATGCAGGAGGACTGGGTGGAGGAGGAGTGTCACCGAGTGGAGGCGCAGCTCGCCCTGAAGGAGGCCAGAGAGGAGATATACGCCCTGAGACAGGCCGTGGAGGGGGTGAGGGGGAGGCTGAACGAGGTGAGGAGGTGTGGAGGTCATGTGACCTTTCATTCACTCACATCTAAACTTCATTAGATTAGATTAGATTAGATTAGATTAGATTAGATTAGATTAGATTAGCCTTTATTGTCTCCCTTGGGAGACATTTGTCTTGGGACAGGAGGACTCATGCCACATAAACATATCACATACAGCACACACACAGTGGACACATCAGTCCATTTCAATATTGCACCATTCCCATAATCAACATATATGGGAATGGTGCGATATTGAAATGGATGAGTATGAGTCTGTAAAAGTTGATTTAAAAAGATTCATCTTTTTAAAATCGTCATTTCTAAATGTGGGAAATAAAACGAGACTCATGAATGGTGGTTCAAACTGTGGTTCGATGAATCAGTACTGATGCCAGAGGCAGAGCTTCAAGCACTATATGATGAAAACCAGCGAAGAAACCAAACCTCACGGTGACGAAGAGGAGAACCTCCTCCAGTGGGTGAAGCCACGTTCACCTGTAGACCCTTGTAAAGGTGTTGGTGGAGGTCCAGGAGGCTATCCAACAAATGATGTCCAGTGACACACCATTGACCGCAAGATGCTCCGGCAACACAGACGCTGTGGGGCACAGACGCTGTGGGGCACAGACGCTGTGGGGCACAGACGCTGTGGGGCACAGACGCTGTGGGGCAGAACAAAAGCCACATTAGGCCAAACAGAAACCCCCAAACCATCAGGACGGCAACAAGATCGGTGCATAGGCAGAGCGTGTGGCTCGTTCACCCGTTTAGCAAAAGCCTTGGCCAGAAGGAACACAGTTTAGTACAAGGATCTCCTGTCAGGACAACAGGACCATCTCACCCTGGATGACCATGAACCTTCAGAGTAGATGTATGTCCCTGCAGGAAGGTCGGAACCGTCAAACAGGGCAGTGGGCTCGGTCCTGCTCACCAACTGTCAAAAAGACCCGAGCCCAGAGCACCTGGAATGAGGGGCCCTCATGAGAGGTCCTCCTCCCGGTGTAAACACAGAGGTGCCCAAAACACACCCGAGGTGTCCAAAAACATCCGAGAGGTGCCCAAAACACACCTGAGAGGTGCCCAAAACAGACCCGAGAGGTGCCCAAAACATGCCCAAAAAGTTCCCAAAACACACCCGAGAGGTGCCCAAAAGACACCCGAGGTCCTCCTCCCAGCGTAAACAGAGGTGCCCAAAACACACCCGAGGTGTCCAAAAACATCCGAGAGGTGCCCAAAACACACCTGAGAGGTGCCCAAAACACGCCCGAGAGGTCCTCCTCCCAGCGTACACACAGAAGTGCCCAAAACACGCCCAAGAGGTGCCCATAACACACATGAGAGGTGCCCAAAACACGCCTGAGGTCCTCCTCCCAGTGTAAACACAGAGGTGCCCAAAACACACCCGAGAGGTGCCCAAAACACACCAGAGGTGTCCAAAACACACCCGAGGTCCTCCACCCAGCGTAAACACAGAGGTGCCCAAAACAGACCTGAGCGGTGCCCAAAACACACCCGAGAGGTGCCCAAAACACACCCGAGAGGTGCCCAAAACACACCCGAAAAGTGCCCAAAAAACACCCGAAAAGTGCCCAAAAAACACCCAAGAGGTGCCCAAAACACACTCGAGGTCCTCCACCCAGTGTAAACACAGAGGTGCCCAAAACACACCTGAGAGGTGCCCAAAACACACCTGAGAGGTGCCCAAAACACGCCTTAGAGGTGCCCAAAACACGCCTGAGGTCCTCTTTCCAATGTAAACATAGAGGTGCCCAAAACACACCCAAGAGGTGCCCAAAACACACCCGAGAGGTGCCCAAAACACACCCGAGGTCGTCCACCCAGCGTAAACACAGAGGTGCCCAAAACACACCTGAGAGGTGCCCAAAACACGCCCGAGAGATGCCCAAAACACACCTGAGAGGTGCCCAAAACACGCCTGAGAGGTGCCCAAAACACACCTGAGAGGTGCCTAAAACACGCCCGAGATGTGCCCAAAACACACCTGAGAGGTGTCCAAAACACGACTGAGAGGTGCCCAAAACACACCCAAGACGTGCCCAAAACACACCCGAGGTCCTCCTCCCAGTGTAAACACAGAGGTGCCCAAAACACACCTGAGAGGTGCCCAAAACATACTTGAGAGGTGCCCAAAACACGCCCGAGAGGTGCCCAATACACGCCCGAGAGGTGCCCAAAACACACCTGAGAGGTGCCCAAAACACACCTGAGAGCTGCCCAAAACACACCTGAGAGGTGCCCAAAACAGACCCGAGAGGTGCCCAAAATGCAGCCGAGAGGTGCCCAAAACACTCCCGAGAGGTGTCTAAAACACGCCTGAGGTCCTCCTTCCAGTGTAAACATAGAGGTGCCCAAAACACACCCGAGAGGTGCCCAAAACACACCCGAGGTCGTCCACTCAGCGTAAACACAGAGGTGCCCAAAACACACCTGAGAGGTGCCCAAAACACACCTGAGAGGTGCCCAAAACACACCTGAGAGGTGACCAAAACACGACTGAGGTGCCCAAAACACGCCCGAGAGGTGCCCAAAACACACCTGAGAGGTGTCCAAAACACGACTGAGAGGTGCCCAAAACACACCCGAGAGGTGTCCAAAACACACCTGAGAGGTGCCCAAAACACACCTGAGAGGTGCCCAAAACACACCCGAGAGGTGCCCAAAACACACCCGAGGTCGTCCACTCAGCGTAAACACAGAGGTGCCCAAAACACACCTGAGAGGTGCCCAAAACACACCTGAGAGGTGCCCAAAACACACCTGAGAGGTGACCAAAACACGACTGAGGTGCCCAAAACACGCCCGAGAGGTGCCCAAAACAGACCTGAGAGGTGTCCAAAACACGACTGAGAGGTGCCCAAAACACACCCAAGAGGTGTCCAAAACACACCTGAGAGGTGCCCAAAACACACCTGAGAGGTGTCCAAAACACATCCGAAGTCGTCCGCCCAGCATAAACACAGAGGTGCCCAAAACACACCTGAGAGGTGTCCAAAACACGACTGAGAGGTGCCCAAAACACACCCAAGAGGTGCCCAAAACACACCCAAGGTCCTCCCAGTGTAAACACAGAGGTGCCCAAAACACACCTGAGAGGTGCCCAAAACATACCTGAGAGGTGCCCAAAACACGCCCGAGAGGTGCCCAAAACACGCCCGAGAGGTGCCCAAAACACACCTGAGGGGTGCCCAAAACACACCTGAGAGCTGCCCAAAACACACCTGAGAGGTGCCCAAAACAGACTCGAGAGGTGTCCAAAATGCACCCGAGAGGTGCCCAAAACACACCCGAGAGGTGCCCAAAACACACCTGAGAGCGGCCCAAAACACACCTGAGAGGTGCCCAAAACAGACTCGAGAGGTGTCCAAAATGCACCCGAGAGGTGTCCAAAATGCACCCGAGAGGTGCCCAAAACACACCCGAGAGGTGTCTAAAACACGCCTGAGGTCCTCCTTCCAGTGTAAACATAGAGGTGCCCAAAACACACCCGAGAGGTGCCCAAAACACACCCGAGGTCGTCCACCCAGCGTAAACACAGAGGTGCCCAAAACACGCCCGAGAGGTGCCCAAAACACACCTGAGAGGTGCCCAAAACACACCTGAGAGGTGCCCAAAACACACCTGAGAGGTGCCTAAACATGCCCGAGAGGTGCCCAAAACACACCCGAGAGGTGTCCAAAACACACCTGAGGTCCTGCTCCCAGCGTAACCGCAGAGGTGCCCAAAACACGCTTGAGAGGTGCCCAAAACACACCCAAGAGCTGCTCAAAACGCACCCAAGTTCCTCCCAGTGTAAACACAGAGGTGCCCAAAACACACCTGAGAGGTGCCCAAAACATACCTGAGAGGTGCCCAAAACACGCCCGAGAGGTGCCCAAAACACACCCGAGAGGTGCCCAAAACACACCTGAGAGGTGTCCAAAACACACCTGAGAGGTGCCCAAAACACACCTGAGAGCTGCACAAAACACACCTGAGAGGTGCCCAAAACAGACTCGAGAGGTGTCCAAAATGCACCCGAGAGGTGCCCAAAACACACCCGAGAGGTGTCTAAAACACGCCTGAGGTCCTCCTTCCAGTGTAAACATAGAGGTGCCCAAAACACACCTGAGAGGTGCCCAAAACACACCCGAGGTCGTCCACCCAGCGTAAACACAGAGGTGCCCAAAACACACCTGAGAGGTGCCCAAAACACGCCCGAGAGGTGCCCAAAACACACCTGAGAGGTGCCCAAAACACACCTGAGAGCTGCCCAAAACACACCTGAGAGGTGTCCAAAACAGACCCGAGAGGTGTCCAAAATGCACCCGAGAGGTGCCCAAAACACACCCGAGAGGTGTCTAAAACACGCCTGAGGTCCTCCTTCCAGTGTTAACATAGAGGTGCCCAAAACACACCCGAGAGGTGCCCAAAACACACCCGAGGTCGTCCACCCAGCGTAAACACAGAGGTGCCCAAAACACACCTGAGAGGTGCCCAAAACACGCCAGAGAGGTGCCAAAAACACGACGGAGAATTGCCCAAAACACACTGAGAGGTGCCCAAAACACACCCGAGAGGTGCCCAAAACACACCCGAGGTCGTCCACCCAGCGTAAACCCAGAGGTGCCCAAAACACACCTGAGAGGTGCCCAAAACACACCTGAGAGGTGCCTAAACATGCCCGAGAGGTGCCCAAAACACACCCGAGAGGTGTCCAAAACACACCTGAGGTCCTGCTCCCAGCGTAACCACAGAGGTGCCCAAAACACGCTTGAGAGGTGCCCAAAACACACCCAAGAGGTGCTCAAAACTCACCCGAGGTCCTCCTACCAGCGTAAACACAGAGGTGCCCAAAAAACACCCGAGAGGCGCCCAAAACACACCCGAGAGGTGCCCAAAACACACTCGAGGTCCTCCACCCAGCGTAAACACAGAGGTGCCCAAAACACACCTGAGAGGTGCCCAAAACACGCCCGAGAGATGCCCAAAACACACCTGAGAGGTGCCCAAAACACGCCTTAGAGGTGCCCAAAACACGCCTGAGGTCCTCTTTCCAATGTAAACATAGAGGTGCCCAAAAGACACCCGAGAGGTGCCCAAAACACACCAGGGAGGTGCCCAAAACACACCCAAGAGGTCCCCAAAACACACCTGAGAGGTGCCTAAAACACGCCTGAGGTGCCCAAAACACACCCGAGAGGTGCCCAAAACACACCTGAGAGGTGCCCAAAACACGCCCGAGAGGTGCCAAAAACACACCTGAGACGTGCCCAAAACTCACCCAAGAGGTGCCCAAAACACGCCTGAGAGGTGACCAAAACACGCCCGAGAGGTCCTCCTCCCAGCGTAAACACAGAGGTGCCCAAAACACACCCGAGAGGTGCCCAAAACATACCTGAGAGGTGCCCAAAACACGCCCGAGAGGTGCCAAAAACACACCCGAAAGGTGCCCAAAACACACCTGAGAGGTGCCCAAAACACACCTGAGAGCTGCCCAAAACACACCTGAGAGGTGCCCAAAACAGACCCGAGAGGTGTCCAAAACACACCCGAGAGGTGCCCAAAACACACCCGAGAGGTGCCCAAAACACACCCGAGGTCGTCCACCCAGCGTAAACACAGAGGTGCCCAAAACACGCCCGAGAGGTGCCCAAACCACACCTGAGGTCGTCCACCCAGCGTAAACCCAGAAGTGCCCAAAACACACCTGAGAGGTGCCCAAAACACACCTGAGAGGTGCCTAAACATGCCCGAGAGGTGCCCAAAACACACCCGAGAGGTGTCCAAAACACACCTGAGGTCCTGCTCCCAGCGTAACCACAGAGGTGCCCAAAACACGCTTGAGAGGTGCCCAAAACACACCCAAGAGGTGCCCAAAAACACACCAGAGGTGTCCAAAACACACCCGAGAATTGCCCAAAACACACCCGAGAGAGGTGCCCAAAAAACACCCGAGAGGCGCCCAAAACACACCCGAGAGGTGCCCAAAACACACTCGAGGTCCTCCACCCAACGTAAACACAGAGGTGCCCAAAACACACCTGAGAGGTGCCCAAAACACGCCCGAGAGATGCCCAAAACACACCTGAGAGGTGTCCAAAACATGCCTTAGAGGTGCTCAAAACACGCCTGAGGTCCTCTTTCCAATGTAAACATAGAGGTGCCCAAAAGACACCCGAGAGGTGCCCAAAACACACCAGGGAGGTGCCCAAATCACACCCGAGGTCCTCCACCCAGCGTTAACACAGAGGTGCCCAAAACACACCTGAGAGGTCTCCAAAACACACCCGAGGTGCCCAAAACACACCTGAGAGATGCCCAAAACACACCCAAGAGGTGTCCAAAACACACCTGAGAGGTGCCCAAAACACGCCCGAGAGGTGCCCAAAACACGCCCGAGAGGTGCCCAAAACACGCCCGAGAGGTGCCCAAAACACACCCAAGAGGTGCCCAAAACACACTCGAGGTCCTCCACCCAGCGTAAACACAGAGGTGCCCAAAACACACCTGAGAGGTGCCCAAAACATGCCCGAGAGATGCCCAAAACACACCTGAGAGGTGCCCAAAACACGCCTGAGAGGTGCCCAAAACACACCTGAGAGGTGCACAAAACACGCCTGAGGTCCTCTTTCCAGTATAAACATAGAGGTGCCCAAAACACACCCGAGAGGTGCCCAAAACACGCCCGAGAGGTGCCCAAAACACACCTGAGAGGTGCCCAAAACACGACAGAGGTGCCCAAAACACACCCAAGAGGTGCCCAAAAGACACCCGATGTCCTCCTCCCAGTGTAAACACAGAGGTGCCCAAAACACACCTGAGAGGTGTCTAAAACACACCTGAGGTACTCCTTCCAGTGTAAACAGAAGTGCCCAAAACACACCCGAGAGGTGCCCAAAACACACCCGAGAGGTGCCCAAAACACACCCGAGAGGTGCCCAAAACACGCCCGAGAGGTGTCCAAAACACAGCTGAGAGGTGCCCAAAACACGCCCGAGAGGTGCCCAAAACACACCCGAGGTCGTCCACCCAGCGTAAACACAGAGGTGCCCAAAACACACCTGAGAGGTGCCCAAAACACACCTGAGAGGTGTCTAAAACACGACTGAGAGGTGCCCAAAACACACCCGAGAGGTGCCCAAAACACACCCGATGTCCTCCTCCCAGTGTAAACACAGAGGTGCCCAAAACACACCTGAGAGGTGTCTAAAACACGCCTGAGGTACTCCTTCCAGTGTAAACAGAAGTGCCCAAAACACACCCGAGAGGTGCCCAAAACACACCCGAGGTCGTCCACCCAGCGTAAACACAGAGGTGCCCAAAACACACCTGAGAGGTGCCCAAAACACACCTGAGAGGTGCCCAAAACACGACTGAGAGGTGCCCAAAACACGCCCGAGAGGTGCCCAAAACACACCCGAGAGTTGCCCAAAACACACCCGAGAGGTGCCCAAAACACACCCAAGAGGTCCCCAAAACACACCTGAGAGGTGCCTAAAACACGCCTGAGGTGCCCAAAACACACCCGAGAGGTGCCCAAAACACACCTGAGAGGTGCCCAAAACACACCCGAGAGGTGCCCAAAACACTTCCGAGGTCCTCCTCCCAGCGTAAACAGAGGTGCCCAAAACACACCTGAGAGTTGCCCAAAACACACCTGAGAGGTTCCCAAAACACGCCCAAGAGGTCCTCCTCCCAGCGTAAACACAGAGGTGCCCAAAACACACCCGAGAGGTGCCCAAAACATACCTGAGAGGTGCCCAAAACACACCCGAGAGGTGCCCAAAACATACCTGAGAGGTGCCCAAAACACGCCCGAGAGGTGCCAAAAACACGCCCGAAAGGTGCCCAAAACACACCTGAGAGGTGCCCAAAACACACCTGAGAGCTGCTCAAAACACACCTGAGAGGTGCCCAAAACAGACCCGAGAGGTGTCCAAAACGCACCCGAGAGGTGCCCAAAACACACCCGAGAGGTGTCTAAAACACGCCTAAGGTCCTCCTTCCAGTGTAAACATAGAGGTGCCCAAAACACACCCGAGAGGTGCCCAAAACACACCCGAGGTCGTCCACCCAGCGTAAACACAGAGGTGCCCAAAACACACCTGAGAGGTGCCCAAAACACACCCGAGAGGTGCCCAAAACACACCCGAGAGGTGCCCAAAACACACCCGAGAGGTGCCCAAAACACGCCCGAGAGGTGCCCAAAACACGCCCGAGAGGTGCCCAAAAACACACCAGAGGTGTCCAAAACACACCCGAGAATTGCCCAAAACACACCCGAGAGATGCCCAAAAGACACCCAAGAGGTGCCCAAAACACACCTGAGAGGTGCCCAAAACACACCTGAGAGGTGCCCAAAACACGCCCGAGAGGTGCCCAAAACACGCCCGAGAGGTGCCCAAAACACACCTGAGAGGTGCCCAAAACACACCCAAGAGGTGTCCAAAACACACCTGAGAGGTGCCCAAAACACACCTGAGAGGTGCCCAAAACACATCCGAAATCGTCCGCCCAGCATAAACACAGAGGTGCCCAAAACACACCTGAGTGGTGCCCAAAACACATCCGAAGTTGTCCGCCCAGCATAAACACAGAGGTGCCCAAAACACACCTGAGAGGTGTCCAAAACACACCTGAGAGGTGCCCAAAGCACACCTGAGAGATGCCCAAAACACACCCAAGAGGTGTCCAAAACACACCTGAGAGGTGCCCAAAACACACCTGAGAGGTGCCCAAAACACACCCGAGAGGTTCCCAAAACACGCCCAAGAGGTCCTCCTCCCAGCGTAAACACAGAGGTGCCCAAAACACACCCAAAACACACCCGAGAGGTGCCCAAAACACACCCGAGGTCCTCCTCCCAGTGTAAACACAGAGGTGCCCAATACACACCCCAGAGGTGCCTAAAACACGCCCGAGAGGTGCCCAAAACACATCTGAGAGGTGCCCAAAACACACCCGAGAGGTGCCCAAAACACACCCGAGAGGTGCCCAAAACACACCCGAGAGGTGACCAAAACACACCCGAGAGGTGCCCAAAACATACCTGAGAGGTCCTCCTCCTGGTGAAACTTAGGAGACACCTGACATACCTGACTGACTTGCACCTTTTTTTTCTTTCAGGATTCCAACATCCAGAACCACAAACTGGAGAGCCTGCTCCTGATGTCCCAGGGCGGGGACAGGGGGGAAAGGGGCGGGTACAGGCCTCGTGCAGGAGGCTCAGCTCCGGCCTCGGTCTCAGGGGAGAGTCCTGGAGGAAGCACGGTCATGGCGCCCTCTGGAGGAGGCGGGGTGTCGTATTCGTGTGGGGGGTCCCCGGCGCGCTCGCTCACGCGGAGCTCCACCTACACTAAACTGACGGAGGCGGCGCTTGCTCAGAGCTTCCCTCAACACTTCGGCTCCATGTCGGCCCAGGGCACGGACGACAGTGGCTTCTGCGGCGCCGAGAACGCCCCGCCCACCCGCGCCGAGCTGCTGCTGGAGGCGGCGTGTCTGTCCGAGGAGACCGCCTCCCTCCTCAGCGCCTACACCCAGACCTTCGCCACCCTGCCCCCCTCCCTGCCTCCCTCCGTCACTCACACCCTCCCCCCGCCATATCAACAGCCCCGCCCCCTTCCGCACGCCTACTCCCAGACCCTCCCCCACTCCTTTCCCCGCAGCCACCCATCTCACGCCGCCCTCCACACGCTGCCTCACTCCTCCACCTGCGAGGGTCTATGCGCAGGAGACCGCGCGCCCCTCGCCGGCCACGCCCCCCTCGCCGCCCCATGCCACTGCTCTCTGCCCGCTCTGAGCTGCGTGAGTCACCCGTGCCTGGCGCACCATCTGTTCCTGCACCCACTGCGAGAGGCCGGCATCCAGACGGAAAGCTGCCCGGTCCCGGCGAGCGGCGGGTCAGACCTCGACACCATCGCCGAGGTCCGCACCTTCAGGTCCCAGGCCTGCAGCCCCACCTCCACCTGGACCTCAGACGACGGCGAAGACTTAGGCTCCACCCACTCTCTCACCACCGTCATGACCGTCACCACCGAACCCATCCCCCCTGCACCCGTCAGCGCAGGGCAGGTCCTCCCGAGGTCGGCCACTGTCGCCTGCTCCATGGAGAGAGTGGGAGAGGAGCAAAGAGAGGAGCAAAGAGAGGAGCAGAGAGAGGAGCAAAGAGAGGAGCAGAGAGAGGAGCAGAGAGAGGAGCAAAGAGAGGAGCAGAGAGAGGAGCAAAGAGAGGAGCAGAGAGAGGAGCAGAGAGAGGAGCAAAGAGAGGAGCAGAGAGAGGAGCAAAGAGAGGAGCAAAGAGAGGAGCAGAGAGAGGAGCAAAGAGAGGAGCAAAGAGAGGAGCAGAGAGAGGAGCAAAGAGAGGAGCAGAGAGAGGAGCAGAGAGAGGAGCAGAGAGAGGAGCAGAGAGAGGAGCAAAGAGAAGAGCAGAGAGAGGAGCAAAGAGAAGAGCAGAGAGAGGAGGAGAAACAGGAGCAGAGAGAGGAGCAGAGAGAAAACAACAGAGAGGAGGACAGAGCGCTGGAAGGTCAGATAAAAGAGGAGCGAGAGCCACAGGAACCAGAGGAACCTCAGATGATCTCCAGCGACCTTCAGCACGAGGACGTGGACCTGACCACATGGACCACGGAGCTGGAGGTGGAAGATCTGAGCTGCTCCGCCCTGTCACCGGACGAACCACAGACAAGCCAACCACAGCCCTGCCCCTCCCCCCACGGCGAGCTCCTGAAGCCCCCCAAAGCCTCCAACGGCGACGAGATCGATGGAGACAAGGAGGCAGGAGCAGGAGCAGGGAGCACTCAGAGGTCAGAGGGTTCAGAGTCTTTGGGCCCCGTGGAGAGGAGCTACTGGAGCAGACATTTCCTGGTGGACCTCCTGGCGGTGGCGATCCCAGTGGTGCCCACGGTGGCATGGTTGTGCCGGGGGCCGGTCAGAGACGCTCAGCCCATGTACCATTTCGGCTCGCTCCTCCGCGGCTGCTGCACCGTCGCCCTCCACTCGCTCCGGAGGGGGGGGGGCCTGCGGCACTACCCCGCCGGGGGGGGCATGGGAGGGGGCGGGCCTGTGTGAGGAGGGGCGGGGATATGTGAAAGGGGGCGGGTCTGTGTGGACGCTCAGCTCTGGTCCCTCGTGTCTCTGTGGAGAAGATCTGATCTGTAAAACAGACACCTGGAAACCAATCAATCACCAATCAGACATCGGCCAATCAGACATCAGCCAATCAGACATCAGCCAATCAGACATCAGCCAATCAGACATCGGCCAATCAGACATCGGCCAATCAGACATCGGCCAATCAGACATCGGCCAATCAGACATCGGCCAATCAGACATCGGCCAATCAGAAATCGGCCAATCAGACATCGGCCAATCAGAAATCGGCCAATCAGACATCGGCCAATCAGACATCGGCCAATCAGACATCGGCCAATCAGAAATCGGCCAATCAGAAATCGGCCAATCAGACATCGGCCAATCAGAAATCGGCCAATCAGAAATCGGCCAATCAGAAATCGGCCAATCAGACATCGGCCAATCAGACATCGGCCAATCAGACATCGGCCAATCAGACATCAGCCAATCAGACATCGGCCAATCAGAAATCGGCCAATCAGAAATCGGCCAATCAGAAAAAAAAGATTGAATGTTCTCTCTCCTCTCTCTTTCTCTCTGTAAACTGTCCGTTCTCAAGAGCTCGTTTGTATATTTTTTTTAATGAATTTCCTTAAAAATAAAGATTATAAAATGTAAAAATATAAAATGTAAAGATCCAACATTTCATTGACAATTGAGATGTGGCTGAAATGTGATTGGACGCTGCAAAAACAAAAACGACCACATGAATGGAACGTCGCGCTGCTGTTTCCGAACGTTCTGCCGCTGTTTCCGAACGTTGTGCCGCTGTTTCCGAACGTTCTGCCGCTGTTTCCGAACGTTCTGCCGCTGTTTCTGCCGGTGTTTCCGAACGTTCTGCCGGTGTTTCCGAACGTTCTGCCGGTGTTTCCGAACGTTCTGCCGCTGTTTCTGCCGGTGTTTCAGAACGTTCTGCCGGTGTTTCCGAACGTTGTGCCGCTGTTTCCGAACGTTGTGCCGCTGTTTCAGAACGTTGTGCCGCTGTTTCAGAACGTTGTGCCGCTGTTTCAGAACGTTGTGCCGCTGTTTCAGAACGTTCTACACCGAACGTTCTGCCGGTGTTTCCGAACGTTCTGCCGGTGTTTCCGAACGTTCTGCCGGTGTTTCCGAACGTTCTGCCGCTGTTTCAGAACGTTCTGCCGCTGTTTCAGAACGTTCTGCCGCTGTTTCAGAACGTTCTGCCGCTGTTTCAGAACGTTCTACACCGAACGTTCTGCCGGTGTTTCCGAACGTTCTGCCGGTGTTTCCGAACGTTCTGCCGGTGTTTCCGAACGTTCTGCCGCTGTTTCTGCCGGTGTTTCAGAACGTTCTGCCGGTGTTTCCGAACGTTGTGCCGCTGTTTCCGAACGTTGTGCCGCTGTTTCCGAACGTTGTGCCGCTGTTTCAGAACGTTCTGCCGCTGTTTCAGAACGTTCTGCCGCTGTTTCAGAACGTTCTGCCGCTGTTTCAGAACGTTCTACACCGAACGTTCTGCCGGTGTTTCCGAACGTTCTGCCGGTGTTTCCGAACGTTCTGCCGCTGTTTCCGAACATTCTGCCGCTGTTTCAGAACGTTCTGCCGCTGTTTCAGAACGTTCTACACCGAACGTTCTGCCGGTGTTTCCGAACGTTCTGCCGGTGTTTCCGAACGTTCTGCCGGTGTTTCCGAACGTTCTGCCGCTGTTTCTGCCGGTGTTTCAGAACGTTCTGCCGGTGTTTCCGAACGTTCTGCCGGTGTTTCCGAACGTTCTGCCGGTGTTTCCGAACGTTCTGCCGCTGTTTCTGCCGGTGTTTCAGAACGTTCTGCCGGTGTTTCCGAACGTTGTGCCGCTGTTTCAGAACGTTGTGCCGCTGTTTCAGAACGTTCTGCCGCTGTTTCAGAACGTTCTACACCGAACGTTCTGCCGGTGTTTCCGAACGTTCTGCCGGTGTTTCCGAACGTTCTGCCGGTGTTTCCGAACGTTCTGCCGCTGTTTCCGAACGTTCTGCCGCTGTTTCCGAAGTTCTGCCGGTGTTTCCGAACGTTCTGCCGCTGTTTCCGAACGTTCTGCCGCTGTTTCCGAAGTTCTGCCGCTGTTTCCGAACGTTCTGCCGCCGTTTCCGAACGTTGTGGCGCCGTTTCCGAACGTTCTGCCGCTGTTTCCGAACGTTGTGCCGCTGTTTCAGAACGTTGTGCCGCTGTTTCCGAACGTTCTGCCGGTGTTTCCGAACGTTCTGCCGGTGTTTCTGAACGTTCTGCCGGTGTTTCCGAACGTTCTGTCGGTGTTTCAGAACGTTGTGCCGCTGTTTCCGAACGTTCTGCCGGTGTTTCCGAACGTTCTGCCGGTGTTTCAGAACGTTGTGCCGCTGTTTCAGAACGTTCTGCCGGTGTTTCAGAACGTTGTGCCGCTGTTTCAGAACGTTCTGCCGGTGTTTCAGAACGTTCTGCCGGTGTTTCAGAACGTTGTGCCGCTGTTTCCGAACGTTCTGCCGCTGTTTCCGAACGTTCTGCCGGTGTTTCCGAACGTTCTGCCGGTGTTTCCGAACGTTCTGCCGCTGTTTCAGAACGTTGTGCCGCTGTTTCAGAACGTTCTGCCGGTGTTTCCGAACGTTGTGCCGCTGTTTCCGAACGTTCTGCCGCTGTTTCAGAACGTTGTGCCGCTGTTTCCGAACGTTCTGCCGGTGTTTCCGAACGTTCTGCCGGTGTTTCAGAACGTTGTGCCGCTGTTTCACTCAGATCCTCCGAGTTTTAGAAACATTTAACCACTTGACGACAGACGGGGGGATGAAGGTTCATGTGTTTTTATTTGGTGTTCAGAATGTTACTCACTAATGTCTAGACTCCATTAAGAAATACTTTAAAGCTGCAATGTGGAACTTTTCTAATGGAGCTGAACTTTAAACTCATCCACAGGATTGTTCAGTCTGATCTCCTCCCCTCCTCGATTCGTGTGGCCCATAATGCCACAGTGCGGAACATTTCCGACAGCCCCAGGACGCTGCAGACAGAAAAGTGACAGTGCGGCTTTATGCGCGCTGCTTAAATAGAAGTCCATCTGAATCGTCATGACGACAACACTAAAGAACGACAGGAGAAAAGAGGCTGAGGATTCATCTGGATCTGAGATCAGAACCTGAAGCAGAACCTGAAGCAGAACCTGAAGCAGATCCAGGTTCTTCAGGCTCTTCTCTCGTGGGTGTGGGTTTTTTTTTTTTTCTTTTGTGTCAAACGTCTGGACTTTGTATAAATCTGTGTTAGAATCAAACAGAATTAGAAATTATTTATTGTAAATGAGACTTTAAGAAGCTCCTGGTGCACGGAGCACTTCCTGTAGTGACCGGAGCACTTCCTGTAGTGACCGGAGCACTTCCTGTAGTGACCGGAGCACTTCCTGTAGTGACCGGAGCACTTCCTGTAGTGACCGGAGCACTTCCTGTAGTGACCGGAGCACTTCCTGTAGTGACCCCCACTCCACAAACAATAAAAGCAAATAAAGCATGAAGTCCACAGGCTTTTGTGTAGTCCTGGTTCAGTCCTGGTTCAGTCCTGGTTCAGTCCTGGTTCAGTCCTGGTTCAGTCCTGGTTTAGTCCTGGTTTAGTCCTGGTTTAGTCCTGGTTTAGTCCTGGTTCAGTCCTGGTTCAGTCCTGGTTCAGTCCTGGTTTAGACCTGGTTCAGTCCTGGTTCAGTCCTGGTTCAGTCCTGGTTTAGTCCTGGTTTAGTCCTGGTTTAGTCCTGGTTCAGTCCTGGTTCAGTCCTGGTTTAGACCTGGTTCAGTCCTGGTTCAGTCCTGGTTCAGTCCTGGTTTAGTCCTGGTTCAGTCCTGGTTCAGTCCTGGTTCAGTCCTGGTTTAGTCCTGGTTTAGTCCTGGTTCAGTCCTGGTTCAGTCCTGGTTCAGTCCTGGTTCAGTCCTGGTTTAGACCTGGTTCAGTCCTGGTTCAGTCCTGGTTCAGTCCTGGTTCAGTCCTGGTTTAGTCCTGGTTTAGTCCTGGTTCAGTCCTGGTTCAGTCCTGGTTTAGACCTGGTTCAGTCCTGGTTCAGTCCTGGTTCAGTCCTGCTTTAGTCTTGCTTTAGTCCTGCTTTAGTCCTGCTTTAGTCCTGGTTTAGTCCTGGTTTAGTCCTGGTTTAGACCTGGTTTAGTCCTGGTTTAGTCCTGGTTTAGTCCTGGTTTAGTCCTGGTTCAGTCCTGGTTCAGTCCTGGTTCAGTCCTGGTTCAGTCCTGGTTTAGTCCTGCTTTAGTCTTGCTTTAGTCTTGCTTTAGTCCTGCTTTAGTCCTGCTTTAGTCTTGCTTTAGTCCTGGTTTAGTCCTGGTTTAGTCCTGGTTTAGACCTGGTTCAGTCCTGGTTTAGTCCTGGTTCAGTCCTGGTTTAGTCCTGCTTTAGTCCTGGTTCAGTCCTGGTTTAGACCTGGTTTAGTTCTGCTTTAGTCCCGCTTTAGTCCCGGTTTAGTCTTGGTTTAGTCCTGCTTTAGTCCCGCTTTAGTCCTGGTTTAGTCCTGGTTTAGTCCCGCTTTAGTCCCGCTTTAGTCCCGCTTTAGTCCCGCTTTAGTCCCGCTTTAGTCCCGGTTTAGTCCTGGTTTAGTCCATAAACTCTGGGGCAGAGTTTGAACAGAAGAAACGTTTTTATTGTTTTACATTTTTCGTTACATTTGATAAAAACTTTGTACAGGACAAAATGATTCAGAAACTTAGAAAATCCAGAACATCGATACAAACATCAGGACCCACGACCTCAGGGGCCGCCGCCGAGAACCACGCCAAGAACCACGCCGAGAACCACGCCGAGAACCACGCCGAGAACCACCACAGACCGCGTGCACGAGGGGAGGAGCCAGAGTCCATGGAGCCTGTTTAGCGCAGCGCTGGCTCCGCCCTCTTCTGCAGGTGGACTGTGGGCGTGGCTCTGCGCGGACTGTGGGCGTGGCTCTGCGCGGACTGTGGGCGTGGCGCCGCGCGGACACGTTGAAATGACGAGACCCTCGGGTCAAAGTGCACTTAGTGTGGGCGGAGCCGTGCTGTGTCCACGCACCAACGCCAGGGTCCAGAACCCCGCCCTGCACGCAGCACTGACTCCGCCCCAATTTAACCACAAACATGATGAACCAGAGAGGGCGGGGCTATCACGACGACTCAACATGATTGGTCACATTTCCTTTTGTTTACGTCAAACAGAAAACGCCTTCGTGATTTTAATCCCACGATTTGAACCATAAACCACGTCAAAGAGGGGTATTTACTCCAGTGGGGTAATAAAGAGGGGGTATTTACTCCAGTGGGGTAATAAAGAGGGGGTATTTACTCCAGTGGGGTATTAAAGAGGGGGTATTTACTCCAGTGGGGTAATAAAGAGGGGGTATTTACTCCTGTGGGGCATTACAGAGGGGGTATTTACTCCTGTGGGGTATTACAGAGGGGGTATTTACTCCTGTGGGGTAATAAAAAGGGGGTATTTACTCCTGTGGGGTAATAAAGAGGGGTATTTACTCCTGTGGGGTATTACAGAGGAGGTATTTATTCCTGTGGGGTATTACAGAGGGGGTATTTACTCCAGTGGGGTTATAAAGAGGGGGTATTTACTCCTGTGGGGTATTACAGAGGGGGTATTTACTCCTGTGGGGTATTACAGAGGGGGTATTTACTCCTGTGGGGTAATAAAAAGGGGGTATTTACTCCTGTGGGGTAATAAAGAGGGGTATTTACTCCTGTGGGGTATTACAGAGGAGGTATTTATTCCTGTGGGGTAATAAAGAGGGGGTATTTACTCCAGTGGGGTTATAAAGAGGGGGTATTTACTCCTGTGGGGTATTACAGAGGGGGTATTTACTCCTGTGGGGTATTACAGAGGAGGTATTTACTCCAGTGGGGTATTACAGAGGAGGTATTTACTCCAGTGGGGTATTACAGAGGGGGTATTTACTCCAGTGGGGTAATAAAGAGGGGGTATTTACTCTTGGGGTAATCCAGAGGTGGTATTTACCTCTGTGGGGCAATCAAGAAGGGGTATTTACCTCTGTGGGGTAATAAAGAGGGGGTATTTACTCCTGTGGGGTATTACAGAGGGGGTATTTACTCCTGTGGGGTATTACAGAGGGGGTATTTACTCCTGAGGGGTATTACAGAGGGGGTATTTACTCCTGTGGGGTATTACAGAGGGGGTATTTACTCCTGTGGGGTAATAAAGAGGGGTATTTACTCCTGTGGGGTATTACAGAGGGGGTATTTACTCCTGTGGGGTAATAAAGAGGGGGTATTTACTCCTATGGGGTATTACAGAGGGGGTATTTACTCCTGTGGGGTATTACAGAGGGGGTATTTACTCCTGTGGGGTATTACAGAGGGGGTATTTACTCCTGTGGGGCATTTACTCCTGTGGGGTATTACAGAGGGGGTATTTACTCCTGTGGGGTATTTACTCCTGTGGGGTATTACAGAGGGGGTATTTACTCCTGTGGGGTAATAAAGAGGGGTATTTACTCCTGTGGGTTATTTAGTCCTGTGGGGCATTTACTCCTGTGGGGTATTACAGAGGGGGTATTTACTCCTGTGGGGTATTACAGAGGGGGTATTTACTCCTGTGGGGTATTACAGAGGGGGTATTTACTCCTGTGGGGCATTTACTCCTGTGGGGTATTACAGAGGGGGTATTTACTCCTTTGGGGTATTTACTCCTGTGGGGTATTACAGAGGAAACAAAATACCCCGTTACCCTGTTACCCCGTCTTTAACCGACACAGGAGACGGCGGCGGACAGTTTGTCAATGTGTTCAGGTTTAAAGTCAATAAAGTTCCACTGACATGCTTTAAATCTGTATGTACAGGGGGACAGGTGGACGGAGGGACAGGTGGACGGGGGGACAGGTGGACGGAGGGACGGGGACAGGTGGACGGGGACCGGGGACAGGTGGACGGGGACCGGGGACAGGGTGACGGGGGACAGAGTGACGGGGGACAGAGTGACGGGGGACAGAGTGACGGGGGACAGAGTGACGGGGACAGAGTGACGGGGACAGTGATGGGGGACAGGTGGACGGGGACCGGCGACAGAGTGATGGGGACAGGGGGACAGAGTGACGGGGGACAGAGTGACGGGGACAGGGGGACAGAGTGACGGGGGACAGAGTGACGGGGACAGTGATGGGGGACAGGTGGACGGGGACGGGGACCGGCGACAGAGTGATGGGGACAGGAGGACAGGGGGACATTTCTCGGGGGTTACAGCATCTGATAGGCTCAACCAGTACGCAGCAAAAAACAGAAAAGTTTGTACAAAATCAACCATTAAAAAAACATGAGAAAAACGACTAAAGGTTAAAGATAAACAGCATGAGGAGGAAGAGGAGGAGGAAGAGGAGGAGGACGGAGGAGGAGGACGGAGGAGGAAGAGGAGGAGGACGGAGGAGGACGGAGGAGGAGGACGGAGGAGGAGGACGGAGGAGGAGGATCTCTCTCGTTCCTCACACCTCAGGGACAGAGTGGTCCATGACTGAGCGCAGCAGACCAGTGGACATCCTGAAACACAAACAACAACGTGAGATATGGACCAGGCTGGGGCACTTTGGGCCAGTGTGGGGGCAGTGTGGGGGCAGTGTGGGGGCAGTGTGGGGGCAGTGTGGGGGCAGTGCGGGGGCAGTGTGGTGGGGGCAGTGTGGGGGCAGTGTGGGGGCAGTGTGGGGGTAGTGTGGGGGTAGTGTGGGGGCAGTGTGGGGGTAGTGTGGGGGCAGTGTGGGGGCAGTGTGGGGGCAGTGTGGGGGTAGTGTGGGGGCAGTGTGGTGGGGGCAGTGTGGGGGCAGTGTGGGGGTAGTGTGGTGGGGGCAGTGTGGGGGCAGTGTGGTGGGGGCAGTGTGGGGGTAGTGTGGGGGCAGTGTGGTGGGGGCAGTGTGGTGGGGGCAGTGTGGGGGTAGTGTGGGGGCAGTGTGGTGGGGGCAGTGTGGTGGGGGCAGTGTGGGGGTAGTGTGGTGGGGGCAGTGTGGTGGGGGCAGTGTGGTGGGGGCAGTGTGGGGGCAGTGTGGGGGCAGTGTGGGGGCAGTGTGGGGGCAGTGTGGGGGCAGTGTGGTGGGGGCAGTGTGGGGGCAGTGTGGGGGTAGTGTGGGGGCAGTGTGGTGGGGGCAGTGTGGTGGGGGCAGTGTGGGGGTAGTGTGGGGGTAGTGTGGGGGTAGTGTAGGGGTAGTGTGGGGGCAGTGTGGGGGCAGTGTGGTGGGGGCAGTGTGGTGGGGGCAGTGTGGGGGCAGTGTGGGGGTAGTGTGGGGGCAGTGTGGGGGTAGTGTGGGGGTAGTGTGGGGGCAGTGTGGTGGGGGCAGTGTGGTGGGGGCAGTGTGGGGGCAGTGTGGTGGGGGCAGTGTGGTGGGGGCAGTGTGGTGGGGGCAGTGTGGGGGTAGTGTGGGGGTAGTGTGGGGGCAGTGTGGGGGTAGTGTGGGGGTAGTGTGGGGGCAGTGTGGTGGGGGCAGTGTGGGGGCAGTGTGGTGGGGGCAGTGTGGGGGCAGTGTAGGGGTAGTGTGGGGGTAGTGTGGGGGCAGTGTGGGGGCAGTGTGGTGGGGGCAGTGTGGGGGGTAGTGTGGGGGCAGTGTGGGGGCAATGTGGGGGCAGTGTGGGGGCAGTGTGGGGGCAGTGTGGGGGCAGTGTGGGGGTAGTGTGGGGGCAGTGTGGGGGCAGTGTAGGGGTAGTGTGGGGGTAGTGTGGGGGCAGTGTGGGGGTAGTGTGGGGGCAGTGTGGGGGTAGTGTGGGGGCAGTGTGGGGGCAGTGTAGGGGTAGTATGGGGGTAGTGTAGGGGTAGTGTGGGGGTAGTGTGGGGGCAGTGTGGGGGCAGTGTAGGGGTAGTGTGGGGGCAGTGTGGGGGCAGTGTGGGGGCAGTGTGGGGGTAGTGTAGGGGCAGTGTGGGGGTAGTGTGGGGGCAGTGTGGGGGCAGTGTGGGGGCAGTCTTTACCTCTTGATCATGTGTTCGTAGATGAACTTGGGCATGATGGTGATGGTCATGGCGCTGGGAGACGTGCTCAGGATGTCTTTAATCTGAGAGTCCTGAAACATCACAAAAGGACTTTAGTCTAACCTCCACCCCCTCTAGAGCCTCCACCCCCTCTAGAGCCTCCACCCCCTCTAGAACCTCCACCCCCTCTAGAGCCTCCACCCCCTCTAGAACCTCCACCCCCTCTAGAACCGCCATCCCCTCTAGAACCTCCACCCCCTCTAGAGCCTCCACCCCCTCTAGAGCCGCCACCCCCTCTAGAGCCGCCACCGCATCTAAAACCTCCACCCCCTCTAGAACCTCCACCCCCTCTAGAACCTCCACCCCCTCTAGAACCTCCACCTCATCTAGAACCGCCACCACATCTAAAACCTCCACCCCCCTAGAACCCCTCCCCCAGAACCTCCACCCCCTCTAGAGCCGCCACCCCCTCTAGAACCACCACCGCATCTAAAACCGCCAACCCCTCTAGAACCGCCACCCCCTCTAGAACCTCCACCCCCTCTAGAACCTCCACCCCCTCTAGAACCGCCACCGCATCTAAAACCGCCACCCCCTCTAGAGCCTCCACCCCCTCTAGAACCGCCACCCCCTCTAGAACCACCACCGCATCTAAAACCGCCACCGCATCTAAAACCGCCACCGCATCTAAAACCGCCACCCCCTCTAGAGCCGCCACCGCATCTAAAACCGCCACCGCATCTAAAACCTCCACCCCCTCTAGAGCCGCCACCCCCTCTAGAACCGCCACCCCCTCTAGAACCGCCACCGCATCTAAAACCGCCACCGCATCTAAAACCGCCACCCCCTCTAGAACCTCCACCCCCTCTAGAACCGCCACCGCATCTAAAACCGCCACCGCATCTAAAACCGCCACCGCATCTAAAACCGCCACCCCCTCTAGAGCCGCCACCCCCTCTAGAGCCGCCACCGCATCTAAAACCGCCACCGCATCTAAAACCTCCACCCCTCTAGAGCCGCCACCCCCTCTAGAACCGCCACCCCCTCTAGAACCGCCACCGCATCTAAAACCGCCACCGCATCTAAAACCGCCACCCCCTCTAGAACCTCCACCCCCTCTAGAACCGCCACCGCATCTAAAACCGCCACCACATCTAAAACCTCCACCCCCTCTAGAACCTCCACCCCCTCTAGAACCTCCACCCCCTCTAGAACCGCCACCGCATCTAAAACCGCCACCACATCTAAAACCGCCACCCCCTCTAGAACCTCCACCCCCTCTAGAACCTCCACCCCCTCTAGAACCGCCACCGCATCTAAAACCGCCACCACATCTAAAACCGCCACCACATCTAAAACCGCCACCACATCTAAAACCGCCACCACATCTAAAACCGCCACCCCTTCTAGAGCCTCCACCTCCTCTAGAACCTCCACCCCCACAGAGCATAAGGTCTGACCTTGAGTCCGATGACGTTCTGCCCGTTGATCTCACACATGTGGTGGTCGGTCAGGAGCCCGTTCCGAGCGGCAGAACCGTCTTTGACCAAAGACGTGATTTTTCCGTTTTTATAAATGAAGCCCACGTGGCCTGAGCTGTCCTTATGCATGGTGACGGTGCGCTGGAACGGCCTGAACGCACACGAACACACAACCACCATCAGTAAGAACGCACAAACGGAACACGACAGAGAACATTACATCTACAGGAGCGAGTGTCCCGTGACTCACTCTGGGTCTTCAGGGTCAGGTTCATCCTGAACCCACAAAAGCACAAGTTTTAATCTTATTTTAATACATTTATTTTAAAGTGATCGTTTTAAAAACATCTCATTCTTTTTTGGCTTCAGAATGAACAGAACGGCACTGCTGCTGTTCCTGTCCTGGTCCACTAGAGGGAGTCTTTTTGTCATGGTTCAGATAACAGAGGGACTATGGGCCGTGGGCGGGTGTGGACACAGGGCAGACAACAGTACACTGCACTAAAACTAAACCAAAAACTAAAACTGAAGTTAAAACTAAAACTAAAGCTAAACTAAAACTAAAGCTAAGCTAAAACTAAAGCTAAACTAAAGCTAAAACTAAAACTAAACTAAAACTAAAACTAAAGCTAAACTAAAACTAAAGCTAAACTAAAACTAAACTAAAGCTAAAACTAAAACTAAACTAAAACTAAAGCTAAACTAAAGCTAAACTAAAACTAAAGCTAAACTAAAGCTAAACTAAAGCTAAACTAAAACTAAAGCTAAACTAAAACTAAAGCTAAACTAAAACTAAACTAAAGCTAAACTAAAGCTAAACTAAAACTAAAGCTAAACTAAAACTAAACTAAAGCTAAAACTAAACTAAAACTAAAACTAAAGCTAAAGCTAAAACTAAAGCTAAACTAAAGCTAAACTAAAACTAAACTAAAACTAAAGCTAAACTAAAACTAAACTAAAACTAAAGCTAAACTAAAGCTAAACTAAAGCTAAAACTAAAGCTAAACTAAAACTAAACTAAAACTAAAGCTAAACTAAAACTAAAGCTAAACTAAAACTAAAACTAAAGCTAAAACTAAAGCTAAAACTAAAGCTAAACTAAAGCTAAACTAAAGCTAAAGCTAAACTAAAACTAAAGCTAAAACTAAAGCTAAACTAAAGCTAAACTAAAACTAAAGCTAAACTAAAACTATAGCTAAACTAAAGCTAAACTAAAGCTAAACTAAAACTAAAGCTAAACTAAAACTAAAGCTAAACTAAAGCTAAACTAAAGCTAAACTAAAACTAAACTAAAGCTAAACTAAAGCTAAAACTAAAGCTAAAACTAAAGCTAAAACTAAAGCTAAAACTAAAGCTGAACTAAAACTAAAGCTAAACTAAAGCTAGAACTAAAGCTAAACTAAACTAAAACTAAAGCTAAACTAAAACTAAACTAAAGCTAAAACTAAAGCTAAACTAAAACTAAACTAAAGCTAAACTAAAACTAAAGCTAAACTAAAACTAAAGCTAAACTAAAGCTAAAACTAAAGCTAAACTAAAGCTAAACTAAAACTAAAGCTAAACTAAAACTAAACTAAAACTAAAGCTAAAGCTAAACTAAAGCTAAACTAAAACTAAAGCTAAACTAAAGCTAAAGTTAAAACTAAAACTAAAGATAAAGCTAAAACTAAAGCTAAAATTAAAGCTAAAGCTAAAATTAAACTAAAAACTAAAGCTGAAACTGTGGTAAAAGGAGAAATTGTTTGTCAACTGGACAAAGTTTATTTGGTCGACCAAATAAACTTTGTCCAGTTGATAAACTGAATTTCTCCTTTTACCATGGATTCTACCTGGACGACTGAGGGATTCTTCACACAAAGCTAAAATTAAAACTAAAGCTAAAGCTAAAACTAAACTAAAGCTAAAACTAAAGCTAAAACTAAAACTAAAGCTAAACTAAAGCTAAACTAAAGCTAAACTAAAGCTAAAGCTAAAGCTAAACTAAAGCTAAACTAAAGCTAAACTAAAGCTAAAGCTAAACTAAAACTAAAACTAAAACTAAACTAAAACTAAAGCTAAAACTAAAGCTAAAACTAAAGCTAAACTAAAGCTAAACTAAAGCTAAAGCTAAACTAAAACTAAAGCTAAAACTAAAGCTAAAACTAAAGCTAAACTAAAACTATAGCTAAACTAAAACTATAGCTAAACTAAAGCTAAACTAAAGCTAAACTAAAGCTAAACTAAAGCTAAACTAAAACTAAACTAAAGCTAAACTAAAGCTAAAACTAAAGCTAAAACTAAAATTAAACTAAAAACTAAAGCTGAAACTGTGGTAAAAGGAGAAATTGTTTGTCAACTGGACAAAGTTTATTTGGTCGACCAAATAAACTTTGTCCAGTTGATAAACTGAATTTCTCCTTTTACCATGGATTCTACCTGGACGACTGAGGGATTCTTCACACAAAGCTAAAATTAAAACTAAAGCTAAACTAAAACTAAACTAAAGCTAAAACTAAAGCTAAACTAAAACTAAACTAAAGCTAAAGCTAAACTAAAACTAAAGCTAAAGTAAAGCTAAAACTAAAGCTAAACTAAAACTAAAGCTAAACTAAAGCTAAAACTAAAGCTAAACTAAAACTAAACTAAAACTAAAGCTAAACTAAAGCTAAAGTTAAAACTAAAACTAAAGATAAAGCTAAAACTAAAGCTAAAATTAAAGCTAAAGCTAAAATTAAACTAAAAACTAAAGCTGAAACTGTGGTAAAAGGAGAAATTGTTTGTCAACTGGACAAAGTTTATTTGGTCGACCAAATAAACTTTGTCCTGAATTTCTCCTTTTACCATGGATTCTACCTGGACGACTGAGGGATTCTTCACACAAAGCTAAAACTAAAACTAAAGCTAAAGCTAAAACTAAAGCTAAACTAAAACTAAAGCTAAAGCTAAAACTAAAACTAAAACTAAAACTAAAGCTAAAGCTAAAACTAAAGCTAAAGCTAAAACTAAAGCTAAACTAAAGCTAAAGCTAAAGCTAAAACTAAAACTAAAGCTAAAGCTAAAACTAAAGCTAAAGCTAAAGCTAAAACTAAAGCTAAAACTAAAGCTAAAACTAAACTAAAGCTAAAACTAAAGCTAAAGCTAAAACTAAACTAAAGCTAAACCTAAAGCTAAAGCTAAACCTAAAGCTAAATCTTAACTAAAACTAAACTAAAAAACTAAAGCTAAAACTAAAATTAATACAAACTAAAACTAAATGATTGAACAAAGATTTACCGCAGGTGTAGCTGCATCCAACAGCCAGCAGAGGGAGCCAAACACACCGTTTAAATAAATCCACTTTGAAATATTCATAGAACAAGCAAAAAGTGTTGTCCAATGATTTGATTAAAGCGATAGTTTGGGTTTTTTGATGTGAATCTGTACGGCGCCCCCTTCAGCAGTGTCGTGCATTAACACTGACTTACCCCTGACCGTGTCCTCTGAGCCGAGTTCTGCCCCGGTTCTGGAGCTGACTAAAGTAGGTCCGGTAAGTTAGCGGGGACAGTTAATAAAGCTTGTTTTTCTTCTCAAAACAATATTTGTCCAAAAAGTGATATATTTGCGTCACAAAAGAAGAGGATTACGTAGGAGGAGGTGCTGTCCCTGCACCCCAGGCAAGTGGAACATGTGGCCATGTTTACAAGTGAACAGGCTAATCATCAGCTAGCTGCTAGTAATCCTGTGTGCAGCAAATCAATGTCATATTACCAGTGAAAGCTTCTACAAAACATAACGTTATGTTGGCTGCTACGTCCTCCTCATCCGTGTCGTAGTCCCACATTTTACTTCGGTGCGGCTGTCCAGCAGGGGGCAGCGCAGTGATACGACTTCAGAGAAAATAACACCAAGCCATTATGATTTCTGACTTTTTCGTGGACAACTGTTTTGTGACACAAATATATCACTTTTTGGACAAATATTGTTTAGCTTTGTAGCTTTATTAACTGTCCCCCCGAACCGGGGCAGAAGTCGGCTCAGAGGACACTGTCAGGGGCAGAACCGGGGCAGAAGTCGGCTCAGAGGACACTGTCAGGGGCAGAACCGGGGCAGAAGTCGGCTCAGAGGACACTGTCAGGGGCAGAACCGGGGCAGAAGTCGGCTCAGAGGACACTGTCAGGGGCAGAACCGGGGCAGAAGTCGGCTCAGAGGACACTGTCAGGGGCAGAACCGGGGCAGAAGTCGGCTCAGAGGACACTGTCAGGGGCAGAACCGGGGCAGAAGTCGGCTCAGAGGACACTGTCAGGGGCAGAACCGGGGCAGAAGTCGGCTCAGAGGACACTGTCAGGGGCAGAACCGGGGCAGAAGTCGGCTCAGAGGACACTGTCAGGGGCAGAACCGGGGCAGAAGTCGGCTCAGAGGACACTGTCAGGGGTAAACCAGTGTTAATGACACTGCTGAAGGGGGCGCTGTACAGATTCACATAAAAAAACCTGAACTATCCCTTTAAAACATTTCAACACTGAGGAAACGGTTGGAGCCCAAATATTAGAAAGAACATGAAACATCTGACCATCTGTAAACCTCCACCTGACTCCACCTGACTCCACCCAGACTCCACCTGACTCCACCTGACTCCACCCAGACTCCAACCTGACTCCAACCTGACTCCAACCTGACTCCAACCTGACTCCAACCTGACTCCACCTGACTCCAACCTGACTCCAACCTGACTCCAACCTGACTCCAACCTGACTCCAACCTGACTCCACCTGACTCCCCCCTGACTCCAACCTGACCCCAACCTGACTCCACCCTGACTCCACCTGCCCCCAACCTGACTCCAACGTGACTCCAACCTGACTCCAACCTGACTCCAACCTGACTCCACCTGACTCCAACCTGACTCCAACCTGACTCCACCTGACTCCACCCGACTCCAACCTGACTCCACCCTGACTCCAACCTGACTCCAACCTGACTCCACCCTGACTCCAACCTGACTCCAACCTGACTCCACCCTGACTCCAACCTGACTCCAACCTGACTCCAACCTGACTCCAACCTGACTCCACCTGACTCCACCTGACTCCAACCTGACTCCACCTGACTCCACCCAGACTCCACCTGACTCCAACCTGACTCCACCTGACTCCAACCTGACTCCACCTGACTCCACCCAGACTCCACCCAGACTCCACCCAGACTCCACCCAGACTCCACCAGACTCCACCCAGACTCCACCAGACTCCACCCAGACTCCACCCAGACTCCACCCAGACTCCACCAGACTCCACCCAGACTCCACCAGAGGAACAGACTTGATAGTGATTCTGATGAAAATAAAAGCCTCTTTCTTTAGCCCAGGGTTCTCCACCCTCACATGTCTAATGACACTTCAACTTAATCATATCAGTTTAATTAAACGCCTTTTACTGACATGCCTAGTCCTGGTTCAGTCCTGGTTTAGTCCTGGTTTAGTCCTGGTTTAGTCCTGGTTTAGTCCTGGTTTAGTCCTGGTTCAGTCCTGGTTTAGTCCTGGTTCAGTCCTGGTTTAGTCCTGGTTTAGTCCTGGTTCAGTCCTGGTTCAGTCCTGGTTCAGTCCTGGTTTAGTCCTGGTTTAGTCCTGGTTTAGTCCTGGTTCAGTCCTGGTTTAGACCTGGTTCAGTCCTGGTTCAGTCCTGGTTCAGTCCTGGTTCAGTCCTGGTTTAGACCTGGTTTAGACCTGGTTCGGTCCTGGTTTAGTCCTGGTTTGGTCCTGGTTCAGTCCTGGTTTGGTCCTGGTTCAGTCCTGGTTGAGTCCTGGTTTAGTCCTGGTTCGGTCCTGGTTTAGTCCTGGTCCTGGACTCACCGGTCTCTCACCACCATCTCGATCCGGGTCTCGGCGGCGGCCTTCAGAGCTTTGTGAGCTTTGTCCACGCTCCAGCCGGCCAAGTTCTGACCGTTTATCTGAAGAACCTGATCTCCAAAACGAAGACCGGCCAGAGACGCAGGAGAGTTCGACTGGACCAGCTGGACAAACACACCCTGAAGACACAGAGCTGACCGTCAGGGACGAGAGGAGGAGGAGAGGAGGAGAGGAGGAGAGGAGGAGGAGAGGAGGAGGAGAGGAGGAGAGGAGGAGGAGGAGAGGAAGAGGAGGAGGAGCAGAGGAGGAGCAGGAGGAGGAGAGGAGGAAGAGGAGAGGAGGAAGAGGAGAGGAGGAGGAGCAGAGGAGGAGAGGAGGAAGAGCAGAGGAGGAGGAGCAGAGGAGGAGGAGCAGAGGAGCAGAGGAGGAGGAGCAGAGGAGAGGAGGAAGAGCAGAGGAGGAGGAGCAGAGGAGGAGCAGAGGAGAGGAGGAGGAGCAGAGGAGGAGGAGAGCGGAGGAGCAGCAGAGGAGGAGCAGAGGAGGAGGAGCAGAGGAGGAGGAGAGCAGAGGAGGAGGAGAGCAGAGGAGGAAGAGCAGAAGAGGAGGAGCAGAGGAGGAGCAGAGGAGGAGGAGAGCAGAGGAGGAGCAGAGGAGGAGGAGCAGAGGAGGAGGAGCAGAGGAGGAGAGTGGAGAGCAGAGGAGGAGCAGAGGAGGAGGAGGAGCAGAGGAGGAGGAGGAGCAGAGGAGGAGGAGCAGAGGAGGAGCAGAGGAGGAGGAGAGGAGGAGAGTGGAGAGCAGAGGAGGAGCAGAGGAGGAGGAGGAGCAGAGGAGGAGGAGGAGCAGAGGAGGAGGAGCAGAGCAGGACTCACGTTGTCGATGGCTCTCAGTCTCAGGCCCACTTTCCCCTCCTGGTCTTTACACAGGATGACCTCCCGCAGGCCGGGCCGGATCTCCGCCCGTCTGATGCCCACGTCTGACCCGGTCACCGGGCGCACCATGGCACCCGACGGAGAGAAGGGCAGCGCCACCTGAAGGAGGAGAGGAGGAGAGGGGTGAGAGGAGGAGAGAGGAGAGGAGGAGAGAGGAGGAGGAGTAACTCACGGTGTCGCTGAATGGAACCAGAGCCAGGTTCTTCTGCACCTCCTCACTGTTCAGGGACAAACCCATGTACTCCCCAAGGTCCTCCAGAGAAGGATAGAGCGCTGAGGAGAGAAGGAGGCGATAAACGAGTGTGAGGAGGAGGTAAACGAGTGTGGGGAGGCGATAAACGAGTGTGAGGAGGTAAACGAGTGTGAGGAGGAGATAAACGAGTGTGAGGAGGAGGTAAACGAGTGTGAGGAGGAGGCGATAAACGAGTGTGAGGAGGAGGCGATAAACGAGTGCGGGGAGGAGATAAACGAGTGCGGGGAGGAGATAAACGAGTGCGGGGAGGAGATAAACGAGTGCGAGGAGGAGATAAACGAGTGCGGGGAGGAGATAAACGAGTGCGGGGAGGAGATAAACGAGTGCGGGGAGGAGATAAACGAGTGCGAGGAGGAGATAAACGAGTGCGAGGAGATAAACGAGTGCGAGGAGGAGATAAACGAGTGCGGGGAGGAGATAAACGAGTGCGGGGAGGAGATAAACGAGTGCGGGGAGGAGATAAACGAGTGCGAGGAGGAGATAAACGAGTGCGAGGAGATAAACGAGTGCGGGGAGGAGATAAACGAGTGCGGGGAGGAGATAAACGAGTGCGAGGAGGAGATAAACGAGTGCGGGGAGGAGATAAACGAGTGCGAGGAGATAAACGAGTGCGGGGAGGAGATAAACGAGTGTGAGGAGGAGGCGATAAACGAGTGCGGGGAGGCGATAAACGAGTGTGAGGAGGAGGCGATAAACGAGTGCGGGGAGGAGATAAACGAGTGCGGGGAGGAGATAAACGAGTGCGGGGAGGAGATAAACGAGTGCGGGGAGGAGATAAACGAGTGCGGGGAGGAGATAAACGAGTGCGAGGAGGAGGTAAACGAGTGCGAGGAGGAGATAAACGAGTGTGAGGAGGAGGTAAACGAGTGTGAGGAGGAGGCGATAAACGAGTGTGAGGAGGAGGCGATAAACGAGTGCGGGGAGGAGATAAACGAGTGCGGGGAGGAGATAAACGAGTGCGAGGAGGAGATAAACGAGTGCGAGGAGGAGATAAACGAGTGCGGGGAGGAGATAAACGAGTGCGGGGAGGAGATAAACGAGTGCGAGGAGGAGATAAACGAGTGCGAGGAGATAAACGAGTGCGGGGAGGAGATAAACGAGTGCGGGGAGGAGATAAACGAGTGCGGGGAGGAGATAAACGAGTGCGAGGAGGGAGATAAACGAGTGCGGGGAGGAGATAAACGAGTGCGGGGAGGAGATAAACGAGTGCGGGGAGGAGATAAACGAGTGCGAGGAGGGAGATAAACGAGTGCGAGGAGATAAACGAGTGCGAGGAGGAGATAAACGAGTGCGGGGAGGAGATAAACGAGTGCGGGGAGGAGATAAACGAGTGCGGGGAGGAGATAAACGAGTGCGAGGAGGAGATAAACGAGTGCGAGGAGATAAACGAGTGCGGGGAGGAGATAAACGAGTGCGAGGAGGAGATAAACGAGTGCGAGGAGGAGATAAACGAGTGCGGGGAGGAGATAAACGAGTGCGAGGAGGAGATAAACGAGTGCGGGGAGGAGATAAACGAGTGCGAGGAGGAGATAAACGAGTGCGAGGAGATAAACGAGTGCGAGGAGGAGATAAACGAGTGCGGGGAGGAGATAAACGAGTGCGAGGAGGAGATAAACGAGTGCGAGGAGGAGATAAACGAGTGCGAGGAGGAGATAAACGAGTGCGGGGAGGAGATAAACGAGTGCGGGGAGGAGATAAACGAGTGCGGGGAGGAGATAAACGAGTGCGGGGAGGAGATAAACGAGTGCGGGGAGGAGATAAACGAGTGTGAGGAGGTAAACGAGTGTGAGGAGGAGATAAACGAGTGTGAGGAGGAGATAAACGAGTGTGAGGAGGAGGTGTGTGCACTGGTCACTTCTGTGGTTCGGACATTAATGACATCAGTGGTTCTGCACAGATGTGTGGGCACACGTGGGCACACGTGGGCACAGGGCACTCACTGGAGGCTGGCAGGGCGGCGGGAGCACCCACAGGGGGAGCACCCACAGGGGGAGCACCCACAGGGGGAGCACTCATGGGCAGGGCCTGGTAGGTGCCCTCTGGGAGCGCGGGCATCGGGGCGGGCGTGGACTGAGCCAGGTGAGCCTGAGCCTGAGGAGGACAGAACTACAGTTACACACAGGTACACACAGACACACACAGACACACAGAGGTACACACACAGACACACACACACGTACACACAGACACACAGAGGTACACACACAGACACACACACACGTACACACAGACACACACACAGACACACACGCAGGTACACACAGGTACACACACAGACACACAGAGGTACACACACAGACACACACAGGTACACACACAGACACACACAGGTACACACACAGACACACAGACGTACACACACAGACACACAGAGGTACACACACAGACACACACACGTACACACAGACACACACACGTACACACAGACACACACGCAGACACACAGGTACACACAGATACACACACAGACACACACGCAGACACACACGCAGACACACAGGTACACACAGACACACACAGACACACACACAGACACACACACAGACACACAGGTACACACAATGACACACAGTGACACACACGCAGACACACAGGTACACACAGTTACACACGCAGACACACACGCAGACACACACGCAGACACACATGTACACACAGTTACACACACAGACACACACAGACACACGCAGACACACACGCAGACACACAGGTACACACAGTTACACACACAGACACACACACAGGTACACACAGTTACACACACAGACACACACACAGACACACACGCAGACACACACGCAGACACACACGCAGACACACAGGTACACACACACAGACACACACGCAGACACACACGCAGACACACACACAGGTACACAGGTACACACACGCAGACACACAGACACCCACACAGACACACATGCAGACGCACACGCGGACACACAGGTACACCCAGACACACACGCAGACACACACGCAGACACACACGCAGACACACACGCAGACACACACGCAGACACACACGCAGACACACACGCAGACACACACGCAGACACACAGGGACACACAGTTACACACGCAGACACACACGCAGACACACACGCAGACACACACGCAGACACACATGTACACACAGTTACACACAGACACACACAGACACACGCAGACACACACGCAGACACACACGCAGACACCCAAGAACACAGGAACACACGCAGACACACACGCAGACACACACGCAGACACACACGCAGACACACACGCAGTTACACACGCAGACACACACACAGACACACACGCAGACACACACGCAGACACACACGCAGACACACACGCAGACACACACGCAGACACACACGCAGACACACAGGTACACACAGTTACACACACAGACACACACAGACACACGCAGACACACACGCAGACACACACGCAGACACACACGCAGACACACACGCAGACACACACGCAGACACACACGCAGTTACACACGCAGACACACACGCAGTTACACACGCAGACACACACGCAGACACACAGGTACACAGGTACACACGCAGACACACACACAGACACACACGCAGACACACACGCAGACACACACGCAGTTACACACGCAGTTACACACACAGTTACACACATTATTTTATGGTTGAGTTTTAATGTTTAAATTTTTACCCTCATGACTTTGTCCACCTTCAGGTCCTCCAGAGACGGGTACAGAGACATCTGTGGACACAGGGCAGAGGACAGTTACACACAGGGACACACAGGGACACACAATCAAATCCAGATCTGTCTCATTCACTGTGTGTGACTGTGTGTGAGATCAATAAAAGTTTAATCTTCACAGTGAACTTAAGTTTCTGTTCTCTTCCTGTTTTCTTCCAGACAAACCCACGAGTCACAAGACAAAAGTGAACCAACACCATTACAACATCATAACACACACACACACACACACACACACACACACACACACGCGCACACGCGCACACGCGCACACGCACACACACACACACACACACACACACACACACACACACGCACACACGCACACACGCACACACACGCAATTTGCCTAAAAATCAAACTGAAGTACTAAACCAGGACCACCAACAATCGACCGTGGGTCAGATGCCCTCCCCGTGGGTCAGATGCCCTCCCCGTGGGTCAGATGCCCTCCCCGTGGGTCAGATGCCCTCCCCGTGGGTCAGATGCCCTCCCCGTGGGTCAGATGCCCTCCCCGTGGGTCAGATGCCCTCCCGTGTCACTCGTGTTTCTTTCCTTCGTGTACAGAGTTGGTTAAACTTAAATGTACTTTCCACTTTCTAAAGTAAAAAACCTGACCACAGAACAAACTGGTCACGCCTCCTCCTCCTCCTCCTCCTCCTCCTCCTCCTCCTCCTCCTCCTCCTCCTCCTCCTCCTCGGAAAAGCTGCGTCACTCCACCTCAGGTCTGCGTTTGTCCTCCAGGCTCGACTCAAACTCCAGATTAGAGTTTATTCTCGGGTTTAGATGTAACGGAGTAAAAGTCTCTGCTGTCCAGAAGAACGCGTTTCTTTATGAAGTTGTTTTAGATCAATGATAAATGGAGAAATTCAATTTGTCAACTGGACAAAGTTTGTTTGGTTGAAAACGTTTCTCCGCTCATCCGAGAGGCTTCATCAGTTCTGGTTCTAGTGCTGATTAGACCCTGTTTATATCTAGCTGCAGGGAGGAGCTCACTACACTGGAATCATTCTGAAACTATCTCCACTAATCAGAGCTATTTTAGTGTAGTGAGCGCCTCCTAGGGCTGAATAGATATGCTAATACTAGACGCCAGAGGAATTCCTAATACAAAAGATACAGATTAGTTGAGATAGTTAGTAGTATAGTAGGATATAGTAGTAGATAGAACTGACGAAGCCTCTCGGATGAGCGGAGAAACGTTTTCAACCAAACAAACTTTGTCCAGTTGAAAAATTGAATTTCTTCTTTATCATGGATTCTACCTGGACGACTGAGGGACTTTTCACGCGTTTTAGATCAATATTGTGATTTCAAATGTCTCGATTATAAACAGAATTATGGACAGAGGTCAGAGCGATAAACACACACAAGCATTAAAAATGTGATATAAAAAAGGGTTTGGACAGAAACAGGCCAAAGAAGCGACGCCCTGGAGCTGGAACGAGCTTCAAAACACCTGAAACTCCAGACCCACTCCCCACTTCAGACTCCAGCTCCTCCCTAACCCTAACCCCTAACCCCTAACCGCTAACTCCTAAACCCTAACCCCTAACCCTAAACCTAACCCCTAAACCCTAACCCTAACCCAGACCCACTTCAGACTCCAGCTCCTCCCTAACCCTAACCCCTAACCGCTAACTCCTAAACCCTAACCCCTAACCCTAAACCTAACCCCTAACCCTAACCCCTAACCCTAACCCAGACCCACTTCAGACTCCAGCTCCTCCCTAACCCCTAACCCCTAACCCTAACTCCTAACCCCTAACCCCTAACCCTAACCCCTAAACCCTAACCCCTAACCCCTAAACCCTAACCCCTAAACCCTAACCCCTAAACCCTAACCCCTAAACCCTAACCCAGACCCACTTCAGACTCCAGCTCCTCCCTAACCCTAACCCCTAACCCCTAACCCTAAACCTAACCCCTAAACCCTAACCCCTAACCGCTAACTCCTAAACCCTAACCCCTAACCCTAAACCTAACCCCTAACCCCTAACCCTAACCCTAACCCCTAACCCCTAACCGCTAACTCCTAACCCCTAAACCTAACCCCTAAACCCTAACCCCTAAACCCTAACCCCTAACCCAGACCCACTTCAGACTCCAGCTCCTCCCTAACCCCTAACCCCTAACCCTAACCCTAACCCCTAACCCCTAAAACCTAAACCCTAAACCCTAACCCCTAACCCCTAACCCAGACCCACTTCAGACTCCAGCTCCTCCCTAACCCCTAACCCTAACCCCTAACCCTAACCCCTAACCCCTAACCCAGACCCACTTCAGACTCCAGCTCCTCCCTAACCCCTAACCCTAACCCCTAACCCCTAACCCTAACCCCTAACCCCTAAACCCTAACCCTAACCCTAACCCCTAACCCCAAACCCTAACCCCTAACCCCTAAACCCTAAACACTAAACCCTAAACCCTAACCCAGACCCACTTCAGACTCCAGCTCCTCCCTAACCCCTAAACCCTAACCCCTAACCCTAACCCCTAACCCCTAATCCCTAAACCCTAACCCCTAACCCCTAAACCCTAACCCAGACCCACTTCAGACTCCAGCTCCTCCCTAACCCCTAAACCCTAACCCCTAACCCTAACCCCTAAACCCTAACCCTAACCCCTAACCCCTAACCCCTAAACCCTAACCCCTAAACCCTAACCCCTAAACCCTAAACCACCAACTCCACCAACAACATCAGCTTTAAATGTGGGAAACAGGCCCGGCGCTCCCAAAAGCCGAGGCCCTTTAAACCCGAACCAATCATTTGGAGAAAAGAATGAGGAAGTTTTTTGGCTCCGATCTGAGCCTCAGTGTGGAGGGAGGAGGAGGAGGAGGAGAAGATGAAGAGGAGGAGAGGAGGAGGAGAAGAGGAGGAGATGAAGAGGAGGAGGAGACGAAGAGGAGGAGACGAAAAGGAGGAGATGAAGTCTGCGCTGCGTTTTTACTCCACCGCCCGGAGTTGAACCTCAAACCTCCGGTACGGGAGTGCTCCGGTACGGGAGTGCCCCGGTACGGGAGTGCCCCGGTACGGGAGTGCCCCGGTACGGGAGTGCCCCGGTACGGGAGTGCTCCGGTACGGGAGTGCTCCGGTACGGGAGTCCTCCGGTACGGGAGTCCTCCGGTACGGGAGTCCTCCGGTACGGGAGTGCCCCGGTACGGGAGTCCTCCGCCCTGCGCTCATTAAACATTAAAGCTCCAGATGAAGTGTTCGCGGAGCCAAAGCCCGAGTCTGAGGGCTTCGAATTCAATTACACGATTATTCATCACGTCTCAAGTTTAAACAACGACACAAGGGTGAAAATACGCCCCGAAATGTGCCCGAAATGAGCCAAAAGCGTAGAACTGCGGCTTTGTTCTGAGACGCGACATAAACAAACAGCGTCAGGCTAACAGGCTAATGCTAACGGGCTATCATAAAGCTCAATGAATGTTTACGGGGCTAACGGGCTAATGCTAAAATGCTAATGCTACCTCCAGCAGACAGCGGGGCTCTGCGCAGCACAGCCCCGGGCTCACCTTCACACCGCGGGCGTGGACAGCGGAGACACTCGGGGACAGAGGCGCTGAGGCGGGGCAGGCTGCAGAGAGAGTCCGGGGAGAGGCTGCTCTGCTCGGGCACACGGGAGGACGAGTACACGGCGGGGATAGTAGTAGTACTCGGACGCAGTACTCGGACGCAGTACTGTGTGTACTGTGGGAGTGGACGTAACCGCAGCGAAGGGGAATTCTGGAAAGTGACGTCAGCGCGACGTACGCTTCCTGCTCGGGAACGAACGTCAATCATTCGCTGGACACGCCCCTTTCCGTCCCGGGGTCAAAGGTCATCGATTCACGGAGAGTTTTAAAGTTTTAGAGTTTAGGACTTTGTTCTGCTGGAGTTGGGTCCGTTGGGTCACAGGGGCCCAGGTCTGTTGGTCCGTTGGGTCACAGGGGTCCGTTGGGTCACAGGGGCCCGGGTCTGTTGGTCCGTTGGGTCACAGGGGTCCGTTGGGTCACAGGGGCCCAGGTCTGTTGGTCCGTTGGGTCACAGGGGCCTGGGTCCGTTGGGTCACAGGGGTCTGTTGGGTCACAGGGGCCCAGGTCTGTTGGTCCGTTGGGTCACAGGGGTCCGTTGGGTCACAGGGGCCCGGGTCCGTTGGGTCACAGGGGCCCGGGTCTGTTGGCCCGTTGGGTCACAGGGGCCTGGGTCCGTTGGGTCACAGGGGTCTGTTGGGTCACAGGGGCCCAGGTCTGTTGGTCCGTTGGGTCACAGGGGTCCGTTGGGTCACAGGGGCCCGGGTCCGTTGGGTCACAGGGGCCCGGGTCTGTTGGCCCGTTGGGTCACAGGGGCCTGGGTCCGTTGGGTCACAGGGGTCTGTTGGGTCACAGGGGCCCGGGTCCGTTGGTCCGTTGGGTCACAGGGGCCTGGGTCCGTTGGGTCACAGGGGTCTGTTGGGTCACAGGGGCCCAGGTCTGTTGGCCCGTTGGGTCACAGGGGCCTGGGTCCGTTGGGTCACAGGGGTCTGTTGGGTCACAGGGGCCCAGGTCTGTTGGCCCGTTGGGTCACAGGGGCCCGGGTCCGTTGGGTCACAGGGGCCCAGGTCTGTTGGCCCGTTGGGTCACAGGGGCCTGGGTCCGTTGGGTCACAGGGGTCTGTTGGGTCACAGGGGCCCGGGTCCGTTGGTCCGTTGGGTCACAGGGGCCTGGGTCCGTTGGGTCACAGGGGTCTGTTGGGTCACAGGGGCCCGGGTCTGTTGGCCCGTTGGGTCACAGGGGCCCAGGTCTGTTGGCCCGTTGGGTCACAGGGGCCTGGGTCCGTTGGGTCACAGGGGTCTGTTGGGTCACAGGGGCCCAGGTCTGTTGGCCCGTTGGGTCACAGGGGCCCGGGTCCGTTGGGTCACAGGGGCCCAGGTCTGTTGGCCCGTTGGGTCACAGGGGCCCGGGTCCGTTGGTCCTTTGGGTCACGCAGTGCTTCTCAAATAGTGGGGCGGGCCCTCCTGGGGGGGGCCGTACTGTTCTAGAACTAAGTGTAATTGCACATTAACAACAGTAGGTGGCAGTGGCGCTCTCACTGTCGCTCTGGGGCAGGGGTCGGCAACCTTAAACACACGACATACAGAACAGACTCACCATTAACAGAACATCCTCTGTCACAGAAAAAACACGTATATTCTGTCGTGTCCTTTAGTCCGACAGAAGCTGACGCATCAGCGGCACAAGTACAGGGCGCTTTTTGTTTTCATCAGCGCTTTTAAAACCACATAGCTTATTTGCATAAACTAAGTTTTGTTTCTGTAAAACATAAACAAATGTGCACAAATCTGCATTAAAAACACATGAATATTTGAGTCCTCAGTGCATAAAGACAGTGCAGTCTTTGTTCTTTTGTTTTTAATGTTAATAAAGGATACAGTATTATGCAGAGGTGTGCTAATATCAATTTTCTAGACAAATATTTATAGTCGCGCGCAGGGAGGGGGGGCGAAACACTGCCCTTGAGCCGGACACTTCCGGTGTCCTGCAGAGTCCAACTCACATCCTCATCTTCAGATTCAACAGTTTATTGGTTATATAAATAAAAATGTCATTTTTGCCGAGTCTCAATATTTCAGTTTTACATCAGTTTGAGAAATCTAAAACACAGATGCCCGAGGAAGGACTTTTGTGACCCTTAAAACCTTCATGTCCCGTAATAAAGCTTTCTTCTGTCTGAGGCTCAGCACGTTTACATTCTGGTTACTATGGAAACAGTGATGGAGTTTCCTCTGCGTACGTCACACCTGCTGCTGCGTCCAACCAGAAGGACCTTCAGAACCTTCTACAGAATCCCAAAACACGAGGTCCGTTTGAGTGAAATGTGAAATGTAAAGTTTGTGTGTAGTTTGTCTATTTCCTTCTTCAGTCTCCGGTCGCCATAGAAACAGGAGAGGGTTTCACGTGGATCGTAAACGGTCCAAAGGTGAGGACAGGTGCAGACCCGAGCGTCCTTCAGGAGGTACATCACTTTCATTCAAACAACGCATTTCCATTTGTTTTCAAACTTTTTATTTCACCTGAAAACAAAAGTGACATCACGTTTGGAGAGGATTTTTCCAGAAACAGAAAAGACGAGTTAGAAATGCTCCTAAACAAAAGGAGCAGAGGAAGTTCTGACTGAAACTGAAGTGGAGGAAACGGGCTCGTGCAAAAATACATCTGCTCTGGGTCATCACAGTCTGGGCTGAAGAGAGAGAAGAGGAGGAGCTGAGGAGGAGAAGAGGAGGACAGAGGAGCTGAGGAGGACAGAGGAGCTGAGGAGAAGAGGAGGATAGAGGAGCTGAGGAGGACAGAGGAGCTGAGGACAGAGGAGCTGAGGAGGACAGAAGAGATGAGGAGGAAAAGAGGAGGACAGAGGAGCTGAGGAGGAGGAGCAGGACAGAGGAGCTGAGGAGGAGGAGCAGGACAGAGGAGCTGAGGAGGAAAAGAGGACGACAAAAGACGGGAGGAGGAGAAGAGGAGGACAGGGGGGATGAGGAGGAGGAGAGAAGGAGAGAGGAGCAGAGGAGGAGAAGAGGAGGATAGAGGAGCTGAGGAGGACAGAGGAGCTGAGGAGGAGAAGAGGAGGACAGAGGAGCTGAGGAGAAGAGGAGGATAGAGGAGCTGAGGAGAAGAGGAGGATAGAGGAGCTGAGGAGGACAGAGGAGCTGAGGACAGAGGAGCTGAGGACAGAGGAGCTGAGGAGGACAGAAGAGATGAGGAGGAAAAGAGGAGGACAGAGGAGCTGAGGAGGAGGAGCAGGACAGAGGAGCTGAGGAGGAAAAGAGGAGGACAGAGGAGCTGAGGAGGAGGAGAAGAGGACAGAGGAGCTGAGAAGGAGAAGAGGAGGATAGAGGAGCTGAGAAGGAGAAGAGGAGGATAGAGGAGCTGAGAAGGAGAAGAGGAGGATAGAGGAGCTGAGGAGGAGAAGAGGAGGACAGAGGAGCTGAGGAGGAGGAGAAGAGGACAGAGGAGCTGAGAAGGAGAAGAGGAGGACAGAGGAGCTGAGGAGGACAGAGGAGCTGAGGAGGAGGAGCAGGACAGAGGAGCTGAGGAGGAGGAGCAGGACAGAGGAGCTGGGAAGCGGAGGAGGAGAATGGGAGTGTTGAGAAGGTCTCAGTGGGTTTGAGGTGGAGACTTTTTAAAGGTCCAGGTCTGATCTGCAGGCTCTGGGTTTATTTTACTGCTTTAAATATTTGTGTCTCATTTGTGTGTGGAGCCACCGTGGATCTTCTACATCTACACTTCTCCTGTGGACTCTGAAGGAGCCACACTTCTCCTGTGGACTCTGAAGGAGCCACACTTCTCCTGTGGACTCTGAAGGAGCCACACTTCTCCTGTGGACTCTGAAGGAGCCACACTTCTCCTGTGGACTCTGAAGGAGCCACACTTCTCCTGTGGACTCTGAAGGAGCCACACTTCTCCTGTGGACTCTGAAGGAGCCACACTTCTCCTGTGGACTCTGAAGGAGCCACACAAGGAAACAGTCAAAACAAACGGCTCAAGTCAAAGTTTATTTTCAGTTTAAACCTGGAGATGTGAGTCTGTGGAACATCTCAGAGGGACAAAAGTCACAGATCAAGAACAATAAGGTCTGTTTGAGATGCTCCTCCAATACTCCCACCGGAGTGAAGAGGAGGAGGACTAAACCAGGAGCAACCACGTTCACATCAGGGCTGACTCCTCCTCCTCCTGCAGTGAGGAGAAGAAGGTCTGACTCCTCCTCCTGCAGCGAGGAGAAGGTCTGCCTCCTCCTCCTCCTGCAGCGAGGAGGAGAAGGTCTGACTCCTCCTCCTCCTGCAGCGAGGAGGAGAAGGTCTGACTCCTCCTCCTGCAGTGAGGAGGAGAAGGTCTGACTCCTCCTCCTGCAGTGAGGAGGAGAAGGTCTGACTCCTCCTCCTGCAGTGAGGAGAAGAAGGTCTGACTCCTGCTCCTGCAGCGAGGAGAAGGTCTGACTCCTCCTCCTGCAGCGAGGAGAAGGTCTGCCTCCTCCTCCTGCAGCGAGGAGGAGAAGGTCTGACTCCTCCTCCTGCAGTGAGGAGAAGGTCTGACTCCTCCTCCTGCAGTGAGGAGAAGGTCTGACTCCTCCTCCTGCAGCGAGGAGAAGGTCTGACTATTCCTCCTCCTGCAGCGAGGAGAAGGTCTGCCTCCTCCTCCTGCAGCGAGGAGAAGGTCTGCCTCCTCCTCCTGCAGTGAGGAGAAGGTCTGACTCCTCCTCCTGCAGTGAGGAGAAGGTCTGCCTCCTCCTCCTGCAGCGAGGAGGAGAAGGTCTGACTCCTCCTCCTGCAGTGAGGAGAAGGTCTGACTCCTCCTCCTGCAGTGAGGAGAAGGTCTGACTCCTCCTCCTGCAGCGAGGAGAAGGTCTGACTATTCCTCCTCCTGCAGTGTGGAGAAGGTCTGACTCCTCCTCCTGCAGTGAGGAGAAGGTCTGACTCCTCCTCCTGCAGTGAGGAGAAGGTCTGACTCCTCCTCCTGCAGCGAGGAGAAGGTCTGACTATTCCTCCTCCTGCAGCGAGGAGAAGGTCTGCCTCCTCCTCCTCCTGCAGCGAGGAGGTGGTCTGCCTCCTCCTCCTCCTGCAGCGAGGAGGTCTGACTACTCCTCCTCCTGCAGCGAGGAGGAGAAGGTCTGACTCCTCCTCCTCCTGCAGCGAGGAGGAGAAGGTCTGACTCCTCCTCCTGCAGTGAGGAGGTCTGACTACTCCTCCTCCTGCAGCGAGGAGGAGCTCTGACTACTCCTCCTCCTGCAGCGAGGAGAAGAAGGTCTGACTCCTGCTCCTGCAGCGAGAAGGTCTGACTCCTCCTCCTCCTGCAGCGAGGAGGAGGTCTGACTCCTCCTCCTCCTGCAGTGTGGAGAAGGTCTGACTCCTCCTCCTGCAGTGTGGAGAAGGTCTGACTCCTCCTCCTGCAGTGTGGAGAAGGTCTGACTCCTCCTCCTGCAGTGTGGAGAAGGTCTGACTCCTCCTCCTGCAGTGTGGAGACTGTCTGACTCCTCCTCCTGCAGTGTGGAGACTGTCTGACTCCTCCTCCTGCAGTGTGGAGAAGGTCTGACTCCTCCTCCTGCAGTGTGGAGAAGGTCTGACTCCTCCTCCTGCAGGAGGAGCTTCAGCCTCATTTCAGATCTGAGTTCTTTGGGTTCTTTGTGTGGACGTGTTTGGGTCAGAACCTCAGAACCAACGGTCAGCTGTGACCTCCAAACACCTGAGAGGTTCTGAGGTTCTGAAGATCCACACTCGGAACGCTCCTGCAGCTGTTTAAAGGAGCCGAGGTGAAGAAGACTAAAAGAAGGTTTAAGGATGAGTTCCTCTGACCTTTCCTCTGGAGGAGACACAAAAACGTTAGAATCAACTTTAGAAAAACAAAACCAGAGTCCAAGCCCCGCCTCCTGCGAGGGGGCGGGGCGTGTTAGTGCGGCGGGCTAGCGCGGCGTTGGCTCTACTTTAGTTGCTGGACGATGACGGCGTTCAGGAGGTTGGCATCCTGCAGCGTCTGGCTCTCGTCACTCAGCTCTTTGTTCGGAAACGTAGTCATCAGTACGAATTCTCTCGCCGCCATCGCCGGACGCGCCGCCAACACGAACGCACGCAGGTCAGACACCCTGAAACACACGGGAGAGTCAGACGCCATCCCATAACCCTGACCGTGTGCGTCAGATGCCCTCCCACCTGTGCGTGTGGTTGAACTTGTGCACGAGTCGCCCGCCGTCCGCCAGGCGGATCTGGATGTTTGTGACGGGGGCCGAGGGGTCAAGGCTCACGGACGCACTGGCCTGAGCCTCTGCCGCCGCCTGGTCCTTCTGCGAGGGCGGGGCCGACACCAGCTCCGGGGTCGCACTGAAAACGCACGAAAACGCACACTGAAACGTGCAAACACACACAAACACACACAAACACACACTGAAACTAGAGCCGGGCGATACGGCCTAAAAATAAAATCTCAGATTAAAAAAAAAAAAAAAAAATCTGATTTGAATCGATTTTTCTCTGCCCTACGCAAAAACAAAAACAGATGACAGACAAATGTTTCAAAATAAAGCAACGTCCTTTTATAAAACAAATACATTACACCTTCATCAGTTAAGAAGAAGAAGAGACTTTATTGATCTCACACTGGAGAAATTCTTCTCTGCATTTTAACCCATCCTATATATATATACATATATTAGGAGCAGTGGGCAGCACACATTAGGGCGCCCGGGGACCATCTCCATGATCTTCTTGCTTTGGTTTGGTCAGAACCTCAGGAGGAGTTTACCTGGAGCATGTTTTGGGTTGGTGGGGGAAACCGGAGTGCCCAGAGGAAACCCACCCGGGCGACCCGGGGATCGAACCCGAAACCTTCTTGCTGTGAAGCGCGAGTGCTAGCCACTCAGCCACCGTGCCGCCTTAAGCTGTTATTGTTTTATAAAATCTCTCACTCACCTGCAGCACTGTGCAGTCTGTACAGATTAAGGTTAAGATTAAGCCTTTATTGGTCTCACACACAGTGACACACGGGAGAAATTTGACTTCTGCATTTGACCCATCCTTTTCAGGAGCAGTGAGCAGCCATCTTTTTCGGCGCCCGGGGGGCAGTACCGTGAAGGGTCTTGCCCAAGGACCCACACTGGCTAGCTCATTGCCCGGGGGGATTTGAACCCACAACCTCCGGGGGAAAGTCACTGACTTAGCAGTTGAGCTAACCAGCCGGTAGTTGAGCGACAGCTGTGGCAACACAAGAAAAAGATTTGTGTCTTGGTAGCGCATACTTCAGGTCCAAAACTTTCACCATGTTAATGAATCCGGGCTTTTCCACAGTAAATATGGGCACCATGTCTTTTAGGATCTGTGCTGGTGCTGTGGGACCTGTGGGACCTGTGGGGCCTGTGGGGCCTGTGGGGCCTGTGGGGCCTGTGGGGCCTGTGGGGCCTGTGGGGCCTGTGGGGCCTGTGGGACCTGTGGGACCTGTGGGGCCTGTGGGGCCTGTGGGGCCTGTGGGGCCTGTGGGGCCTGTGGGGCCTGTGGGGCCTGTGGGGCCTGTGGGACCTGTGGGGCCTGTGGGACCTGTGGGACCTGTGGGGCCTGTGGGGCCTGTGGGGCCTGTGGGACCTGTGGGGCCTGTGGGGCCTGTGGGGCCTGTGGGGCCTGTGGGACCTGTGGGGCCTGTGGGGCCTGTGGGGCCTGTGGGGCCTGTGGGGCCTGTGGGACCTGTGGGACCTGTGGGGCCTGTGGGGCCTGTGGGGCCTGTGGGACCTGTGGGACCTGCACTTGTCCCACTCCGCTGCCTCTGCTGCAGGCGCAACCATACATTTGTGGTGCTGTTTCCTTTTGAACAGACCTTACAGCGCCTGTCAGCAGCACCCGTCAGGAGCACCCGTCAGGAGTACCCGTCAGGAGTACCCGTCAGGAGTACCCGTCAGGAGTACCCGTCAGGAGTACCCGTCAGCAGCACCCGTCAGCAGCACCCGTCAGGAGCACCCGTCAGGAGCACCCGTCAGGAGCACCCGTCAGCAGCACCCGTCAGGAGCACCCGTCAGGAGCACCCGTCAGCAGCACCCGTCAGGAGCACCCGTCAGGAGCACCCGTCAGCAGCACCCGTCAGCAGCACCCGTCAGCAGCACCCGTCAGCAGCACCCGTCAGGAGCACCCGTCAGGAGCACCCGTCAGGAGCACCCGTCAGCAGCACCCGTCAGCAGCACCCGTCAGCAGCACCCGGCTGTAGCCTCACCTGCCAAGCTTCTGTCCTTCTCCTCCAAAAGCTCTGAAGGCGACTTTAGGTTTGACGAAGTCCTCGTCCCTGTGGTCCTCCATGTCCAGGTTGACCTGTCCTCCTCTGGCCCTCTGCCTCAGCTCCAGAGGAATCTCCCTGAGGAGGAGACACACCATGAGGAGAAGAAAGAGGACGAGAGAGGGGTCAGGGCAGGGGTCAGGGCAGGGGTCAGGGGTCAGGGCTGGGGTCAGGGCTGGGGTCAGGGCTGGGGTCAGGGCTGGGGTCAGGGCAGGGGTCAGGGGTCAGGGCAGGGGTCAGGGCAGGGGTCAGGGCAGGGGGCAGGGGTCAGGGCAGGGGTCAGGGCAGGGGTCAGGGGTCAGGGCTGGGGTCAGGGCTGGGGTCAGGGCTGGGGTCAGGGCTGGGGTCAGGGCAGGGGTCAGGGGTCAGGGCTGTGTGACTGACCCTCGGCGGATGGCTTCGAGGAAGCCGGCGTTCCCAGGGTCACTGTAGTTCCTCAGCTCTCCATTGTCCAGACTGAAGCCGCTCTTCCACAACTTCAACACCACGTGAACCTGAGGACCACAACAGAACCAGAACCACAACACGTGAACCTGAGGACCACAACAGAACCAGAACCACAACACGTGAACCTGAGGACCACAACAGAACCAGAACCACAACACGTGAACCTGAGGACCACAACAGAACCAGAACCACAACACGTGAACCAGGACCTGAGGACACATCGGTCCATCTCAAATAATGACAATATGATGATCAGTTTGTGGTTTATAGAGAATGACATTTGTCCTGGAGTGGCACCTTCACCAGGTCATGAAGTGAAAACACCTGCACAGGTTTCCTGAGTCCGGGTCAGTGGGCGACACAATCATGGGGACGGCTGCTGATGGACACATGTCCTGGAGAAAGGGATGACCACAGCCTTCAGAGGATTCTCCGGCGTGGAGGACACTCTCCGGCGTGGAGGACACACTCCGGCGTGGAGGACACTGTCCTGCGTGGAGGACACTGTCCTGCGTGGAGGACACTCTCCGGCGTGGAGGACACTCTCCGGCGTGGAGGACACTCTCCGGCGTGGAGGACACTCTCCGGCGTGGAGGACACTGTCCTGCGTGGAGGACACTGTCCGGCGTGGAGGACACTGTCCTGCGTGGAGGACACTGTCCTGCGTGGAGGACACTGTCCTGCGTGGAGGACATTCTCCGGCGTGGAGGACACTGTCCTGCGTGGAGGACACTGTCCTGCGTGGAGGACACTGTCCTGCGTGGAGGACACTCTCCGGCGTGGAGGACACTCTCCGGCGTGGAGGACACTCTCCGGCGTGGAGGACACTCTCCGGCGTGGAGGACATTCTCCGGCGTGGAGGACACTGTCCTGCGTGGAGGACACTGTCCGGCGTGGAGGACACTGTCCGGCGTGGAGGACACTCTCCGGCGTGGAGGACACTCTCCGGCGTGGAGGACACTCTCCGGCGTGGAGGACACTCTCCGGCGTGGAGGACACTCTCCGGCGTGGAGGACACTGTCCTGCGTGGAGGACACTGTCCTGCGTGGAGGACACTGTCCTGCGTGGAGGACACTGTCCTGTGTGGAGGACCTCCTCAATGCCACATGATATTCTCATTTTTGAGATGGACAAGTACAAAAAACATACGCGACTGAAAATAATACTGCATACTACTCTGTACTCAGCAGCAGTAGTAATAGTACTATAGTAGTAGCAGCAGTAGTAGTACTGCAGTAGTAGTACGTTAGTACTCACGTCTTGTTGGTGGCTGTTGCCGTGTCTTTCTCCCACCACATACGCAGACTCCTCCTCCGGCGCCGCTCCGAGACGATAACCCCCGCCCACAAACGCCTGACACACAAACAAGGCTGTAATAATACTGCAAATACTGCAAATACTGCAAATACTGTATATACTGTACATACTGTAGTATATGCTACCTTACGAAAGACCCAACTAACGAATAATCCAAGTTACCAAACGTCTTTACGTAAAATTTGTCTCTGAATACGAAAGAAAATTCAAGTTACGAAATGCGAAATCTCAAAAATTTAAATAATGCGCGCTCTGCTTCACAGCCGCCCGAATCCCCCGAAACATAATTACACTTGTAATTACACTTGTAATTACACTTGTAATTACACTTGTAAATACACTTGTAATTACACTTGTAATTAGGGACCGAGCCCGAAGGGGGACGAAGGTCCCTATTGTTGTTGCTTTGTTCCCGTATTATTATTATTATTCTTGTTCATACACGCTGGGGCAATTTTGAGCATGTTCCCATGCTTCAAAACAAACGAAACTTTGCACGGGCATCACAAAGTGCTGCCAGTACGACCACACAAAGTCTCGTCCCTGGGGGACCTGGGGGTCCCTGGGAGACCCCCCAGTGGGGGGTCTCCTAGACCGTACCTCAGATGGGCATAAATTTTGGTAAGCATAATCTTAAGACGTTGGAGATGTTAAATTGCGAAGGATTTTCAAATAGGCGGTAATATGACGATACGGCGGATCGATAAAGTTAGGTATGGAATTTGAAACACTTCTCCTACACCGTACCTCAGATGGGCTTAAATTTTGGTGAACATAATCTTAAGATGTTGGAGATGTTAAATTGCGAAGGATTTTCAAATAGGTGGTAATATGACGATACAGCGGATCGATAAAGTTAGGTATTTATTGACTGGGAGTTATGAGTTATGAATGGGAGGTATGTGTTGCTAGGCAACGCCCTGATCAAAGGTCTTTGATCTTTGTACCTTTGATCTGTCTTTGGCCACGCCCAACAGGAAGTGAGATAATTGTGCCAGGCACACGAAATTTGGTATGGGTGTGCGTCTCAGTAAGACGAACAAACGCAGGTGCGAGGTCCCGACCAACGCCGCTTGCGGCTTTAATTATTATTATTATTCTTGTTCATACACGCTGGGGCAATTTTGAGCATGTTCCCATGCTTCAAAACGAACGAAACTTTGCACGGGCATCACAAAGTGCTGCCAGTACGACCACACAAAGTCCCGTCCGCCAGTGACCCCCAGGAGCTCGATAGCGCCCCCTAGCGCGAGCTCAGGCGACTCAGGCAGAGGAAAGCCGCAGGACCCGATGGTATCTGCCCCAGGCTGCTGAGAACCTGTGCAGACCAGCTCTGTGAGGTTCTCTGCTACATGTTCAATCTGAGCCTCAGCCTGGAGAAGGTCCCCGTCCTGTGGAAGACCTCCTGCGTGGTCCCGGTTCCCAAAACAACAAACGCCAGGGAACCGGCCCACTACAGACCAGTCGCCTTGACCTCCCACCTCATGAAGACCACGGAGAGGGTGATCCTCAGCCACCTCCGCTCTGTGGTGAGCCCCACCCTGGACCCGCTGCAGTTTGCCTACAAGCCAAACGTAGGAGTAGAGGACGCCGTCATCTACTTTCTGCAGCGGGCGCTCACCCACCTTGAGACCGCCGGGAGTGCTGTGAGAGTCATGTTCTTTGACTTCTCCAGCGCCTTCAACACCATCAGGCCGGCGCTGCTGCGGGGGAAGCTGGAGGACGCGGGAGTGGATGGACATCTCGCTGCCTGGACCATCGACTACCTCACTGACCGTCCACAGTACGTGCGGCTGCGAGTCAGAGGTGGTAGTCTGCAGCACTGGGGCCCCCCAGGGTACTGTCCTCTCACCCTTCCTCTTCACCATATACACCTCGGACTTCACATACAACACGGACAGCTGCCATCTCCAGAAGTTTTCCGACGACTCGGCCATTGTGGGCTGTGTGTCAGAGGGGAACGAGCTGGAGTACCGCTCGGTCATCAGTGACTTTGTAGACTGGTGTGGGCGCAACCACCTGTGCCTTAACACTAGTAAGACAAAGGAGCTGGTGATGGACTTCAGGAGGAGACCACTACCTCACTCACCGGTGAACATCCAGGGGCAGGACATAGAGACTGTGGACAGTTTCAAGTACCTGGGTGTTCACCTCAACAATAAACTGGACTGGTCCCACAACACTGACGCCCTGTACAAGAAGGGCCAAAGTCGCCTCCACCTCCTGAGGAGACTGAGTTCCTTTGGAGTGAGCAGGCCTCTGCTCAAGACTTTTTATGACTCTGTGGTGGCCTCTGCTCTCCTCTACGCTGTTGTCTGCTGGGCCCCGAGCAGCACAGAACGGGACAGAAAAAGACTGAATAAGCTGGTTAAGAGGGCCAGCTCTGTCCTGGGCTGTCCTCTGGACCGTGTAGAGGAGGTGGCTGAGAGGAGGGTACTGGCCAAATTCATGTCCATCATGGACGACACCTCTCACCCTCTGCACCCGACTGTAGAGGAGCTGAGCAGCTCCTTCAGCAGCCGACTGAGGCACCCCCAGTGCAAGAAGGAGCGCTACCGCAGATCCTTCATCCCCACCGCCATCAGACTGTATAATTCTAACATATAGGCCAGACGTGCAATATCCTCCTTTTCATGTTGATGCTTGTTGTTACTATTATCATCATTACTATTTTCCATTATTAGGGACCGAGCCCCGAAGGGGGACAAAGGTCCCTATTGTTGTTGCTTTGTTTCCCTATTATTATTATTATTAGGGACCGAGCCCGAAGGGGGCGAAGGTCCCTATTGTTGTTGCTTTGTTTCCCTATTATTATTATTATTATTCTTGTTCTTGTTCACACTCGCTGGGGCAATTTTGAGCATGTTCCCATGCTTCAAAACGAACGAAACTTTGCACGGGCATCACAAAGTGCTGCCAGTACGACCACACAAAGTCCCGTCCCCCAGTGACCCCCAGGAGCTCGATAGCGCCCCCTAGCGCGTTGTCTTTCGGGGCTGGCATACCGTTTAAGATAGGCGCACGAAATTCGGTAGGGACGTGTATCTCAATAAGACGAACAAACGCCTCACTGCAATGTCATGGCCACGCCCAACAGGAAGTGAGATAATTGGGCTTTTGTGTGATTTTGGGGTATTTGACATAGAATGGAATTTGAAACACTTCTCCTACACCGTACCTCAGATGGGCTTAAATTTTGGTGAACATAATCTTAAGACGTTGGAGATGTTAAATTGCGAAGGATTTTCAAATAGGCGGTAATATGACGATACAGCGGATCGATAAATTTAGGTATGGAATTTGAAACACTTCTCCTACACCGTACATCAGATAGGCTTAATTTTCGGTGAACATAATCTTAAGATGTTGGAGATGTTAAATTACAAAGGATTTTCAAATAGGCAGTAATATGACGATACGGCGGATCGATAAAGTTAGGTATTTATTGAATGTGAGTTATGAGTTATGAATGGGAGGTATTTGTTGCTAGGCAACGCCCTGATCAAAGGTCTTTGATCTTTGTACCTTTGATCTGATATAGCTGCAAGCAGCAATGTGGGGACAAGCATCGAAGGTTCATGTAGGCCTCAGCATGTAGGCCACATGCAGGGTCTGACAGGGTCTAACAGAGTCTGACAGGGTCTGACAGGGTCTGACAGGGTCTGTTAGACCCTGACAGGGTATCTACAATGTCATGGCCACGCCCAACAGGAAGTGAGATAATTGTGCCAGGCACACGAAATTTGGTATGGCTGTGCGTCTCAGTAAGACGAACAAACGCAGGTGCGAGGTCCCGACCAACGCCGCTTGCGGCTTTAATTATTATTATTATTATTATTATTATTATTATTATTATTATTATTCTTGTTCTTGTTCACACTCGCTGGGGCAATTTTGAGCATGTTCCCATGCTTCAAAACGAACGAAACTTTGCACGGGCATCACAAAGTGCTGCCAGTACGACCACACAAAGTCCCGTCCCCCAGTGACCCCCAGGAGCTCGATAGCGCCCCCTAGCGCGTTGTCTTTCGGGGCTGGCATACCGTTTAAGATAGGCGCACGAAATTCGGTAGGGACGTGTATCTCAATAAGACGAACAAACGCCTCACTGCAATGTCATGGCCACGCCCAACAGGAAGTGAGATAATTGGGCTTTTGTGTGATTTTTGGGTATTGGACATAGAATGGAATTTGAAACACTTCTCCTACACCGTACCTCAGATGGGCTTAAATTTTGGTGAAAATAATCTTAAGACGTTGGAGATGTTAAATTGCGAAGGATTTTCAAATATGCGGTAATATGACGATACGGCGGATCGATAAAGTTAGGTATGGAATTTGAAACACTTCTCCTACAACGTACCTCAGATAGGCTTAAATTTTGGTGAACATAATCTTAAGACGTTGGAGATGTTAAATTGCGAAGGATTTTCAAATAGGCGGTAATATGACGACACGGCGGATCGATAAAGTTAGGTATTTATTGAATGGGAGTGATGAGTTATGAATGGGAGGTATTTGTTGCTAGGCAACGCCCTGATCAAAGGTCTTTGATCTTTGTACCTTTGATCTGATATAGCTGCAAGCAGCAATGTGGGGACAAGCATCGAAGGTTCATGTAGGCCTCAGCATGTAGGCCACATGCAGGGTCTGACAGGGTCTGACAGGGTCTGACAGGGTCTGACAGGGTCTGACAGGGTCTGTTCTGACAGGGTATCTACCATGTCATGGCCACGCCCAACAGGAAGTGAGATAATTGTGCCAGGCACACGAAATTTCGTATGGCTGTACATCTCAGTAAGACGAACAAACGCAGGTGCGAGGTCCCGACCAACGCCGCTTGCGGCTTTAATTATTATTATTATTACATATTACTATTTGCACTATTTATTACTTACTTTATCCCCTCCCTGCCTGCATGCACTTTTTCCCTCCTGTCCAATTGTCCTGGAGCTACTGTGGCGAGTAAATTTCTCCTGTGTGAGATCAATAAAGTATTATCTTATCTTATCTCTTATCTTATCTTTCGGGGCTGGCATACCATTTAAGATAGGCGCAGGAAATTCGGTAGGGACGTGTATCTCAATAAGACGAACAAACGCCTCACTGCAATGTCATGGCCACGCCCAACAGGAAGTGAGATAATTGGGCTTTTGTGTGATTTTTGGGTATTGGACATAGAATGGAATTTGAAACACTTCTCCTACACCGTACCTCAGATAGGCTTAAATTTTGGTGAACATAATCTTAAGACGTTGGAGATGTTAAATTGCGAAGGATTTTCAAATAGGCGGTAATATGACGATACGGCGGATCAATAAACTTAGGTATTTATTGAATGGGAGTGATGAGTTATGAATGGGAGGTATTTGTTGCTAGGCAACGCCCTGATCAAAGGTCTTTGATCTTTGTACCTTTGATCTGATATAGCTGCAAGCAGCAATGTGGGGACAAGCATCGAAGGTTCATGTAGGCCTCAGCATGTAGGCCACATGCAGGGTCTGACAGGGTCTAACAGAGTCTGACAGGGTCTGACAGGGTCTGTTCTGACAGGGTATCTACAATGTCATGGCCACGCCCAACAGGAAGTGAGATAATTGTGCCAGGCACACGAAATTTCGTATGGCTGTGCGTCTCAGTAAGACGAACAAACGCAGGTGCGAGGTCCCGACCAACGCCGCTTGCGGCTTTAATTACACTTGTAATTACACTTGTAAATACACTTGTAAATACACTTGTAAATACACTTGTAAATACACTTGTAAATACACTTGTAAATACACTTGTAAATATAGCTGCAAGCAGCAATGTGGGGGCCAAGCACCGTTTGACAGGGTCTAACAAGGTCTGACAGGATCTAACAGAGTCTGACAGGGTCTGACAGGGTCAGGGTCTAACCCTGTCAGAACAGACACATCAAAGACAGATCAAAGGTTGCTAGGTGCGTTGCTAGGCAGTTGACAAATTTCCTGCAACTTTGACCTGCTGGTGCCACTAGACGGTTGGGGACCTATAAATTCCTGTGGGTAATGAGGAGACAGGCTGGAATGTGCATGCCAAATTTCACAACTTTTTACCAGACGGTTCTAGGGGCTGCCATAGACTTCCTATATAACAACCATAATAATAATAATAATAATTAAAGCCGCAAGCGGCGTTGGTCGGGACCTCGCACCTGCGTTTGTTCGTCTTACTGAGACGCACAGCCATACCAAATTTCGTGTGCCTGGCACAATTATCTCACTTCCTGTTGGGCGTGGCCATGACATTGTAGATACCCTGTCAGAACAGACCCTGTCAGACCCTGTCAGACCCTGTCAGACCCTGTCAGACTCTGTTAGACCCTGTCAGACCCTGCATGTGGCCTCCATGCTGAGGCCTACATGAACCTTCGATGCTTGTCCCCACATTGCTGCTTGCAGCTATATCAGATCAAAGGTACAAAGATCAAAGACCTTTGATCAGGGCGTTGCCTAGCAACAAATACCTCCCATTCATAACTCATCACTCCCATTCAATAAATACCTAACTTTATCGATCCGCCGTATTGTCATATTACCGCCTATTTGAAAATCCTTCGCAATTTAACATCTCCAACATCTTAAGATTATGTTCACCAAAATTTAAGCCCATCTGAGGTACGGTGTAGGAGAAGTGTTTCAAATTCCATTCTATGTCCAATACCCCAAAATCACACAAAAGGCCAATTATCTCACTTCCTGTTGGGCGTGGCCATGACATTGCAGTGAGGCATTTGTTCGTCTTATTGAGATACACGTCCCTACCGAATTTCGTGCGCCTATCTTAAACGGTATGCCAGCCCCGAAAGACAACGCGCTAGGGGGCGCTATCGAGCTCCTGGGGGTCACTGGGGGACGAGACTTTGTGTGGTCGTACTGGCAGGACTTTGTGATGCCCGTGCAAAGTTTCGTTCGTTTTGAAGCATGGGAACATGCTCAAAATTGCCCCAGCGTGTATGAACAAGAATAATAATAATAATAATAATAATAATAATAATTAAAGCCGCAAGCGGCGTTGGTCGGGACCTCGCACCTGCGTTTGTTCGTCTTACTGAGACGCACAGCCATACGAAATTTCGTGTGCCTGGCACAATTATCTCACTTCCTGTTGGGCGTGGCCATGACATTGTAGATACCCTGTCAGAACAGACCCTGTCAGACCCTGTCAGACTCTGTTAGACCCTGTCAGACCCTGCATGTGGCCTACATGCTGAGGCCTACATGAACCTTCGATGCTTGTCCCCACATTGCTGCTTGCAGCTATATCAGATCAAAGGTACAAAGATCAAAGACCTTTGATCAGGGCGTTGCCTAGCAACAAATACCTCCCATTCATAACTCATCACTCCCATTCAATAAATACCTAATTTTATCGATCCGCCGTATCGTCATATTACCGCCTATTTGAAAATCCTTCGCAATTTAACATCTCCAACGTCTTAAGATTATGTTCACCAAAATTTAAGCCTATCTGAGGTACGGTGTAGGAGAAGTGTTTCAAATTCCATACCTAACTTTATCGATCCGCCGTATCGTCATATTACCGCCTATTTGAAAATCCTTCGCAATTTAACATCTCCAACGTCTTAAGATTATGTTCACCAAAATTTAATCCCATCTGAGGTACGGTGTAGGAGAAGTGTTTCAAATTCCATTCTATGTCCAATACCCAAAAATCACACAAAAGCCCAATTATCTCACTTCCTGTTGGGCGTGGCCATGACATTGCAGTGAGGCGTTTGTTCGTCTTATTGAGATACACGTCCCTACCGAATTTCGTGCGCCTATCTTAAACGGTATGCCAGCCCCGAAAGACAACGCGCTAGGGGGCGCTATCGAGCTCCTGGGGGTCACTGGGGGACGGGACTTTGTGTGGTCGTACTGGCAGCACTTTGTGATGCCCGTGCAAAGTTTCGTTCGTTTTGAAGCATGGGAACATGCTCAAAATTGCCCCAGCGAGTGTGAACAAGAACAAGAATAATAATAATAATAATAAATATAGCCGCAAGCGGCGATGATCGGCCCTCGCTTGCACTCGCAGCCCCCTGCTAACGCGCCATTTTCCTATTCCCATGAACCACCTATGTACCAAATTAGGTGTGGCTACACCAAAGTTTTTGCCGGGCATCCTAATGGCAGGGACAGATGTTTGACCTGTTACCATGGCAACATGATGTGAGATGGAGTGGGGGTGTCACTGTGTTTTTTGATCGAGACCATGTCACGAATGTGTGGTCCAAATTTGGTGTGTCTACGGCAAAGTAAAATTTTTCTGTTCCATGCAATCTCCCTAGGGGGCGCTATTACGGCCAATTGAGATTTTCTTATATCAATCTGTGTAGGGCCGGGGTGTTCACCAACGATTAAAGTTTGAGTAAATTCGGCCAAAGTATGTGCGAATGATCACTTGTCGAAGTTTGACAGGAAATGGCGCCTTCGCCACCAGGTCACATGGTCTATCCAAAATGGCTGGTTGGTTGCCTAGCAACGGTATAATATACTTTTTGTTTATCTTCCCATGATGCATCTGTGTACCAAATTTTGTTTGACTACACCAAAGTTTTTCCAGAGAATCCTAATGACAAGGACAGATGTTTGGCCTGTTGCCATGGCAACACGATGGGAGATGCCCGGGGTCATCATTGAGATTTTTGATCGAGACCCTGTCACGAATGTGTGTACCAAATTTGGTATGTCTACGACAAAATAAAATTTTGCACTTCCATGCAATCTCCCTAGGGGGCGCTATAGTGTCCATTTCAGATTTTCTCATATCAATCTGTTCAGGGCCGGGGTGTCCACCAACGATTGAAGTTTGAGTGATATCGGCCAAAGTATGTGCGAATTATCACTCGTCGAACTTGATGGCGAGCCACAAAAACGAACCTGAAATTTGTGGCGTTGTCACGGAAACACCGTTCACTCTTTTAGAACGCTTTTAACAACTTTTAATGTCCCACTTGTCTAGATGATACAGCACGATTCTGGTGAGTCTGGGTCAAAAACCCTAGGAGGAGTTCGTTAAAATACGAGGACAGGAAAATGCGCCCTCAGTGCCAGGTCACGTGCTCGGTCCAAAATGGCCGACTTCCTGTTGGTCGCTTAGCAACCGCATAATATACTTTTTTGTTCCTTATCCCATGATGCATCTGTGTACCAAATTTGGTTTGGCTACGACAAAGTTTATGCTGGGCGTCCCATTGGCGAGGACAGATATTTGGCCTGTTGCCATGGCAACACGATGGGACATGGCGTGTTGACGTCATTAAGTTTTTTGATCGATACCCCGTCACGAATATGTGTACCAAATTTGGTATGTCTACGACAAAGTAAAATTTTGCGCTTCCATGCAATCTCCCTAGGTGGCGCTATAGCACCTATTTCAGATTTTCTTATATCAATCTGTTCAGGGCCGGGGTGTCAACGAACGATTAAAGTTTGAGTGATATCGGCCAAAGTATGCGCGAATTATCGCTCATTGAAATTTGATGGCGAGCCGCAAAAACGAACCTGAAATTTGTGGCGTTGTCACGGAAACACCGTTCACTCTTTTAGAACGCTTTTAACAACTTTTAATGTCCCACTTGTCTAGATGATACAGCACGATTCTGGTGAGTCTGGGTCAAAAACCCTAGGAGGAGTTCGTTAAAATACGAAGACAGGAAAATGCACCCTCGGTGCCGGGTCGCGTGCTCGGCCCAATATAGCTGACTTCCTGTTGGTCGCCTAGCAACGCCGTAATATATTTTTTGGTTCGTAACGACATGACCTATCCACCACCTGAATTTCGTTTATCTACGACAAAGTTCATTTATCGGGTATAGCCATAGGCGCAATGTATTTTGATTTTTGAGGTGGCGCTGTGGAGCCATTTTTAAATATTTTTTAATACAGATTATTTGTAAATTCCTTTTTTGGCGTTCTTGAATTTTGTGCAAAATTTCGTGAGTTTTCGTCAGTGGGAAGTACCCGAAACCTGAAAAAGTGGTCGGGAAAATAATAATAAGAATAAGAAAAACCAGAACAGTAACAATATAGTGCCACGAATGGTGGCACTAAATATATCAATGGAAAGGGCGCACGTCCAGTAACCCACCCGTGGGGTCCATTGACACCTACCAGCACGTTGCACACGTTCCACGCTGGTTCTGCAGTGCTTCGCACCGCAGAACGGTTACAATAGGCCCTATGCGCTCTTCAGCGCTCGGGCCTAATAATAATAATAATAAATATAGCCGCAAGCGGCGATGATCGGCCCTCGCTTGCACTCGCAGCCCCCTGCTAACGCGCCATTTTCCTATTCCCATGAACCATCTATGTACCAAATTAGGTGTGGCTACACCAAAGTTTTTGCCGGGCATCCTAATGGCAGGGACAGATGTTTGACCTGTTACCATGGCAACATGATGTGAGATGGAGTGGGGGTGTTAATGTGTTTTTCGATCAAGACCATGTCACGAATGGGTGTACCAAATTTGGTATGTTTACGACAAAGTAAAATTTTGCGCTTCCATGCAATCTCCCTAGGTGGCGCTAATGCACCTATTTCAGATTTTCTTATATCAATCTGTGTAGGGCCGGGGTGTTCACCAACAATTAAAGTTTGAGTAAAATCGGCCAAACTATGTGCGAATTATCACTCGTCGAAGTTTGACAGGAAATGGCGCCTTCGCCACCAGGTCACATGGTCTATCCAAAATGGCTGTTTGGTTGCCTAGCAACGGTATAATATACTTTTTGTTTATCTTCCCATGATGCATCTGTGTACCAAATTTGGTATGTCTACGACAAAATAAAATTTTGCACTTCCCTAGGGGGCGCTATAGCGTCCATTTAAAATTTTCTTACATTGATCTGTTCAGGGCCGGGGTGTCCACCAACGATTGAAGTTTGAGTGAAATCGGCCAAAGTATGTGCGAATTATCATTCGTCGAATTTGATGGCGAGCCACAAAAACGAACCTGAAATTTGTGGCGTTGTCACGGAAACACCGTTCACTCTTTTAGAACGCTTTTAACAACTTTTAATGTCCCACTTGTCTAGATGATACAGCACGATTCTGGTGAGTCTGGGTCAAAAACCCTAGGAGGAGTTCGTTAAAATGCGAGGACAGGAAAATGCACCCTCGGTGCCAGGTCACGTGCTCGATCCAAAATGGCCGACTTCCTGTTGGTCGCTTAGCAACCGCATAATATACTTTTTTGTTCCTTATCCCGTGATGCATCTGTGTACCAAATTTGGTATGGCTACGACAAAGTTTATGCTGAGAGTCCCATTGGCGACGACAGATGTTTGGCCTGTTGCCATGGCAACACGATGGGACATGGCGTGTTGACGTCATTATGTTTTTTGATCGATACCCCGTCACGAATATGTGTACCAAATTTGGTATGTCTACGACAAAGTAAAATTTTGCGCTTCCATGCAATCTCCCTAGGTGGCGCTATAGCACCTATTTCAGATTTTCTCATATCAATCTGTTCAGGGCCGGGGTGTCCACCAACGATTAAAGTTTGAGTGATATCGGCCAAAGTATGCGCGAATTATCGCTCATTGAAATTTGATGGCGAGCCACAAAAACTAACCCCAAATTTGTGGCGTTGTCACGGAAACACCGTTCACTCTTTTAGAACGCTTTTAACAACTTTTAATGTCCCACTTGTCTAGATGATACAGCACGATTCTGGTGAGTCTGGGTCAAAAACCCTAGGAGGAGTTCGTTAAAATACGAGGACAGGAAAATGCACCCTCGGTGCCGGGTTGCGTGCTCGGCCCAATATAGCTGACTTCCTGTTGGTCGCCTAGCAACGCCATAATATATTTTTTGGTTCGTAACGACATGACCTATCCACCACCCGAATTTCGTTTATCTACGACAAAGTTCATTTATCGGGTATAGCCATATTTTGATTTTTGAGGTGGCGCTGTGGAGCCATTTTTTAAGATTTTTTAATACAGATTATTTGTAAATTCCTTTTTTGGCGTTCTTGAATTTTGCGCAAAATTTCGTGAGTTTTCGTCCGTGGGAAGTACCCGAAACCTGAAAAAGTGGTCGGGAAAATAATAATAATAATAAATATAGCCGCAAGCGGCGATGATCGGCCCTCGCTTGCACTCGCAGCCCCCCTGCTAACGCGCCATTTTCCTATTCCCATGAACCATCTATGTACCAAATTAGGTGTGGCTACACCAAAGTTTTTGCCGGGCGTCCTAATGGCAGGGACAGCTGTTTGACCTGTTACCATGGCAACATGATGGGAGATGCCGTGGGGTCATCATTGTGTTTTTTGATCGAGACCATGTCACGAATGTGTGGTCCAAATTTGGTGTGTCTACGGCAAAGTAAAATTTTTCTGTTCCATGCAATCTCCCTAGGGGGCGCTATTACGGCCAATTGAGATTTTCTTATATCAATCTGTGTAGGGCCGGGGTGTTCACCAACGATTAAAGTTTGAGTAAAATCGGCCAAAGTATGTGCGAATTATCACTCGTCGAAGTTTGACAGGAAATGGCGCCTTCGCCACCAGGTCACATGGTCTATCCAAAATGGCTGTTTGGTTGCCTAGCAATGGTATAATATACTTTTTTGTTCCTCATCCCATGATGCATCTGTGTACCAAATTTGGTATGGCTACGACAAAGTTTATGCTGGGCGTCCCATTGGCGACGACAGATGTTTGGCCTGTTGCCATGGCAACACGATAGGACATGGCGTGTTGACGTCTTTAAGTTTTTTGATCGATACCCCGTCACAAATATGTGTACCAAATTTGGTATGTCTAGGACAAAGTAAAATTTTGCGCTTCCATGCAATCTCCCAAGGTGGCGCTATAGCACCTATTTCAGATTTTCTTATATCAATCTGTTCAGGGCCGGGGTGTCCACCAACGATTAAAGTTTGAGTGATATCGGCCAAAGTATGCGCGAATTATCGCTCATTGAAATTTGATGGCGAGCCGCAAAAATGAACCCGAAATTTGTGGCGTTGTCACGGAAACACCGTTCACTCTTTTAGAACGCTTTTAACAACTTTTAATGTCCCACTTGTCTAGATGATACAGCACGATTCTGGTGAGTCTGGGTCAAAAACCCTAGGAGGAGTTCGTTAAAATACGAAGACAGGAAAATGCACCCTCGGTGCCGGGTCGCGTGCTCGGCCCAATATAGCTGACTTCCTGTTGGTCGCCTAGCAACGCCGTAATATATTTTTTGGTTCGTAACGACATGACCTATCCACCACCCGAATTTCGTTTATCTACGACAAAGTTCATTTATCGGGTATAGCCATAGGCGCAATGTATTTTGATTTTTGAGGTGGCGCTGTGGAGCCATTTTTAAAGATTTTTTAATACAGATTATTTGTAAATTCCTTTTTTGGCGTTCTTGAATTTTGTGCAAAATTTCGTGAGTTTTCGTCCGTGGGAAGTACCCGAAACCTGAAAAAGTGGTCGGGAAAATAATAATAATAAGAAATATAGCCGCAAGCGGCGATGATCGGCCCTCGCTTGCACTCGCAGCCCCCTGCTAACGCGCCATTTTCCTATTCCCATGAACCATCTATGTACCAAATTAGGTGTGGCTACACCAAAGTTTTTGCCGGGCATCCTAATGGCAGGGACAGATGTTTGACCTGTTACCATGGCAACATGATGTGAGATGGAGTGGGGGTGTTAATATGTTTTTTAATTGAGACCATGTCACGAATGTGTGGTCCAAATTTGGTGTGTCTACGGCAAAGTAAAATTTTTCTGTTCCATGCAATCTCCCTAGGGGGCGCTATTACGGCCAATTGAGATTTTCTTATATCAATCTGTGTAGGGCCGGGGTGTTCACCAACGATCAAAGTTTGAGTAAATTCGGCCAAAGTATGTGCGAATGATCACTTGTCGAAATTTGACAGGAAATGGCGCCTTCGCCACCAGGTCACATGGTCTATCAAAAATGGCTGGTTGGTTGCCTAGCAACGGTATAATATACTTTTTGTTTATCTTCCCATGATGCATCTGTGTACCAAATTTAGTTTGACTACACGAAAGTTTTTCCAGAGAATCCTAATGACAATGACAGATGTTTGGCCTGTTGCCATGGCAACACGATGGGAGATGCCCGGGGTCATCATTGAGATTTTTGATCGAGACCCTGTCACGAATGTGTGTACCAAATTTGGTATGTCTACGATAAAATACAATTTTGCACTTCCATGCAATCTCCCTAGGTGGCGCTATAGCGTCCATTTAAAATTTTCTTACATTGATCTGTTCAGGGCCGGGGTGTCCACCAACGATTGAAGTTTGAGTAAAATCGGCCAAAGTATGTGCGAATTATCACTCGTCGAATTTGATGGCGAGCCACAAAAACGAACCTGAAATTTGTGGCGTTGTCACGGAAACACCGTTCACTCTTTTAGAACGCTTTTAACAACTTTTAATGTCCCACTTGTCTAGATGATACAGCACGATTCTGGTGAGTCTGGGTCAAAAACCCTAGGAGGAGTTCGTTAAAATGCGAGGACAGGAAAATGCACCCTCGGTGCCAGGTCACGTGCTCGATCCAAAATGGCCGACTTCCTGTTGGTCGCTTAGCAACCGCATAATATACTTTTTTGTTCCTTATCCCGTGATGCATCTGTGTACCAAATTTGGTATGGCTACGACAAAGTTTATGCTGGGAGTCCCATTGGCGACGACAGATGTTTGGCCTGTTGCCATGGCAACACGATGGGACATGGCGTGTTGACGTCATTAAGTTTTTTGATCGATACCCCGTCACGAATATGTGTACCAAATTTGGTATGTCTACGACAAAGTAAAATTTTGCGCTTCCATGCAATCTCCCTAGGTGGCGCTATAGCACCTATTTCAGATTTTCTTATATCAATCTGTTCAGGGCCGGGGTGTCAACGAACGATTAAAGTTTGAGTGATATCGGCCAAAGTATGCGCGAATTATCGCTCGTTGAAATTTGATGGCGAGCCGCAAAAACGAACCCGAAATTTGTGGCGTTGTCACGGAAACACCGTTCACTCTTTTAGAACGCTTTTAACAACTTTTAATGTCCCACTTGTCTAGATGATACAGCACGATTCTGGTGAGTCTGGGTCAAAAACCCTAGGAGGAGTTCGTTAAAATACGAAGACAGGAAAATGCACCCTCGGTGCCGGGTCGCGTGCTCGGCCCAATATAGCTGACTTCCTGTTGGTCGCCTAGCAACGCCATAATATATTTTTTGGTTCGTAACGACATGACCTATCCACCACCCGAATTTCGTTTCTCTACGACAAAGTTCATTTATCGGGTATAGCCATAGGCGCAATGTATTTTGATTTTTGAGGTGGCGCTGTGGAGCCATTTTAAAAGATTTTTTAATACAGATTATTTGTAAATTCCTTTTTTGGCGTTCTTGAATTTTGCGCAAAATTTCGTGAGTTTTCGTCCGTGGGAAGTACCCGAAACCTGAAAAAGTGGTCGGGAAAATAATAATAATAATAAATATAGCCGCAAGCGGCGATGATCGGCCCTCGCTTGCACTCGCAGCCCCCTGCTAACGCGCCATTTTCCTATTCCCATGAACCATCTATGTACCAAATTAGGTGTGGCTACACCAAAGTTTTTGCCGGGCATCCTAATGGCAGGGACAGATGTTTGACCTGTTACCATGGCAACATGATGTGAGATGGAGTAGGGGTGTCCCTGTGTTTTTTGATCGAGACCATGTCACAAATGTCTGGTCCAAATTTGGTGCGTCTACGACAAAGTAAAATTTTTCTGTTCCATGCAATCTCCCTAGGGGGCGCTATTACAGCCAATTGAGATTTTCTTATATCAATCTGTGTAGGGCCGGGGTGTTCACCAACGATTAAAGTTTGAGTAAAATCGGCCAAAGTATGTGCGAATTATCACTCGTCGAAGTTTGACAGGAAATGGCGCCTTCGCCACCAGGTCACATGGTCTATCCAAAATAGCTGTTTGGTTGCCTAGCAACGGTATAATATACTTTTTGTTTATCTTCCCATGATGCATCTGTGTACCAAATTTGGTATGTCTACGACAAAATAAAATTTTGCACTTCCCTAGGGGGCGCTATAGCGTCCATTTCAGATTTTCTTATAGAAATCTGTTCAGGGCCGGGGTGTCCACCAACGATTGAAGTTTGAGTGAAATCGGCCAAAGTATGTGCAAATTATCACTCGTCGAATTTGATGGCGAGCCACAAAAACGAACCTGAAATTTGTGGCGTTGTCACGGAAACACCGTTCACTCTTTTAGAACGCTTTTAACAACTTTGAATGTCCCACTTGTCTAGATGATACAGCACGATTCTGGTGAGTCTGGGTCAAAAACCCTTGGAGGAGTTCGTTAAAATACGAGGACAGGAAAATGCACCCTCGGTGCCAGGTCACGTGCTCGGTCCAAAATGGCCGACTTCCTGTTGGTCGCTTAGCAACCGCATAATATACTTTTTTGTTCCTTATCCCATGATGCATCTGTGTACCAAATTTGGTTTGGCTACGACAAAGTTTATGCTGGGAGTCCCATTGGCGACGACAGATGTTTGACCTGTTGCCATGGCAACACGATAAGACATGGCGTGTTGACGTCATTACGTTTTTTGATCGATACCCCGTCACGAATATCTGTACCAAATTTGGTGTGTCTAGGACAAAGTAAAATTTTGCGCTTCCATGCAATCTCCCTAGGTGGCGCTATAGCACCTATTTCAGATTTTCTTATATCAATCTGTTAAGGGCCGGGGTGTCCACCAACGATTAAAGTTTGAGTGATATCGGCCAAAGTATGCGCGAATTATCGCTCGTTGAAATTTGATGGCGAGCCGCAAAAACGAACCCGAAATTTGTGGCGTTGTCACGGAAACACCGTTCACTCTTTTAGAACGCTTTTAACAACTTTTAATGTCCCACTTGTCTAGATGATACAGCACGATTCTGGTGAGTCTGGGTCAAAAACCCTAGGAGGAGTTCGTTAAAATACGAAGACAGGAAAATGCACCCTCGGTGCCGGGTCGCGTGCTCGGCCCAATATAGCTGACTTCCTGTTGGTCGCCTAGCAACGCCGTAATATATTTTTTGGTTCGTAACGACATGACCTATCCACCACCCGAATTTCGTTTATCTACGACAAAGTTCATTTATCGGGTATAGCCATAGGCGCAATGTATTTTGATTTTTGAGGTGGCGCTGTGGAGCCATTTTTTAAGATTTTTTATTACAGATTAATTGTAAATTCCTTTTTTGGCGTTCTTGAATTTTGCGCAAAATTTCGTGAGTTTTCGTCCGTGGGAAGTACCCGAAACCTGAAAAAGTGGTCGGGAAAATAATAATAATAATAAGAAGAAAAACCAGAACAGTAACAATATAGTGCCACGAATGGTGGCGCGAAATATATCAATGGAAAGGGCGCACGTCCAGTAACCCACCCGTGGGGTCCATTGACACCTACCAGCGCGTTCCACACGTTCCACGCTGGTTCTGCAGTGCTTCGCACCGCAGAACAGTTACAATAGGCCCTATGCGCTCTTCAGCGCTCGGGCCTAATAAGAAAAACCAGAACAGTAACAATATAGTGCCACGAATGGTGACACTAAATATATCAATGGAAAGGGCGCACGTCCAGTAACCCACCCGTGGGGTCCATTGACACCTACCAGCGCGTTTCACACGTTCCACGCTGGTTCTGCAGTGCTTCGCACCGCAGAACAGTTACAAAAGGCCCTATGCGCTCTTCAGCGCTCGGGCCTAATAATAATAATAATAAATATAGCCGCAAGCGGCGATGATCGGCCCTCGCTTGCACTCGCAGCCCCCTGCTAACGCGCCATTTTCCTATTCCCATGAACCATCTATGTACCAAATTAGGTGTGGCTACACCAAAGTTTTTGCCGGGCATCCTAATGGCAGGGACAGATGTTTGACCTGTTACCATGGCAACATGATGTGAGATGGAGTTGGGGTGTTAATGTGTTTTTTGATCAAGACCATGTCACGAATGGGTGTACCAAATTTGGTATGTTTACGACAAAGTAAAATTTTGCGCTTCCATGCAATCTCCCTAGGTGGCGCTAATGCACCTATTTCAGATTTTCTTATATCAATCTGTGTAGGGCCGGGGTGTTCACCAACGATTAAAGTTTGAGTAAAATCGGCCAAAGTATGTGCGAATTATCACTCGTCGAAGTTTGACAGGAAATGGCGCCTTCGCCACCAGGTCACATGGTCTATCCAAAATGGTTGGTTGGTTGCCTAGCAAAGGTATAATATACTTTTTGTTTATCTTTCCATGATGCATCTGTGTACCAAATTTTGTTTGACTACACGAAAGTTTTTCCAGAGAATCCTAATGACAAGGACAGATGTTTGGCCTGTTGCCATGGCAACACGATGGGAGATGCCCGGGGTCATCATTGAGATTTTTGATCGCGACCCTGTCACGAATGTGTGTACCAAATTTGGTATGTCTACGACAAAATAAAATTTTGCACTTCCCTAGGGGGCGCTATATCGTCCATTTCAGATTTTCTTATATCAATCTGTTCAGGGCCGGGGTGTCCACCAACGATTAAAGTTTGAGTGAAATCGGCCAAAGTATGTGCGAATTATCACTCGTCGAATTTGATGGCGAGCCACAAAAACAAACCTGAAATTTGTGGCGTTGTCACGGAAACACCGTTCACTCTTTTAGAACGCTTTTAACAACTTTTAATGTCCCACTTGTCTAGATGATACAGCACGATTCTGGTGAGTCTGGGTCAAAAACCCTAGGAGGAGTTCGTTAAAATGCGAGGACAGGAAAATGCACCCTCGGTGCCAGGTCACGTGCTCGGTCCAAAATGGCCGACTTCCTGTTGGTCGCTTAGCAACCGCATAATATACTTTTTTGTTCCTTATCCCATGATGCATCTGTGTACCAAATTTGGTATGGCTACGACAAAGTTTATGCCGGGCGTCCCATTGGCGACGACAGATGTTTGGCCTGTTGCCATGGCAACACGATGGGACATGGCGTGTTGACGTCATTAAGTTTTTTGATCGAGACCCCGTCACGAATATGTGTACCAAATTTGGTATGTCTACGACAAAGTAAAATTTTGCGCTTCCATGCAATCTCCCTAGGTGGCGCTATAGCACCTATATCAGATTTTCTTATATCAATCTGTTCAGGGCCGGGGTGTCAACGAATGATTAAAGTTTGAGTGATATCGGCCAAAGTATGCGCGAATTATCGCTCATTGAAATTTGATGGCGAGCCGCAAAAACGAACCCGAAATTTGTGGCGTTGTCACGGAAACACCGTTCACTCTTTTAGAACGCTTTTAACAACTTTTAATGTCCCACTTGTCTAGATGATACAGCACGATTCTGGTGAGTCTGGGTCAAAAACCCTAGGAGGAGTTCGTTAAAATACGAAGACAGGAAAATGCACCCTCGGTGCCGGGTCGCGTGCTCGGCCCAATATAGCTGACTTCCTGTTGGTCGCCTAGCAACGCCGTAATATATTTTTTGGTTCGTAACGACATGACCTATCCACCACCCGAATTTCGTTTATCTACGACAAAGTTCATTTATCGGGTATAGCCATAGGCGCAATGTATTTTGATTTTTGAGGTGGCGCTGTGGAGCCATTTTTAAAGATTTTTTAATACAGATTATTTGTAAATTCCTTTTTTGGCGTTCTTGAATTTTGCGCAAAATTTCGTGAGTTTTCGTCCGTGGGAAGTACCCGAAACCTGAAAAAAGTGGTCGGGAAAATAATAATAATAATAAATATAGCCGCAAGCGGCGATGATCGGCCCTCGCTTGCACTCACAGGGGGGTGGCGCTAACACGCCATTTTCCTCTCCTTTTTTCTAGCTCGATGCATGTGTGAGTTTGTGCGTTATCTGGATGTGTGTGTGTGTGTGTGTGTGTGTGTTGAATGCCTGGGGTTGAGGGGGGGAGGGGTTGTTTGTTTTGCCTTTTAATTTTAATTATTTTAAGAGGAGGGTCACTCATAAGCCTTTCCTGCACTGTTCTGTTATTTTCTTCTTCTTTTGTGTGTATTTTTGTTCTTTTAAATGCTGGGTGCAAACATTAATAAATAAATTGAATAAATAAAAATATGAGGACAGAAAATGGTGCCTTTGACACCAGGTCACATGGTCTATCCAATATGGCTGGCTGGTTGCCTAGCAACGACGTAATATACTTTTTTATTCCTATTCCCATGATGCATCTATGTACAGAATTTGGTGTGGCTATACCAAACTTTGTCGAGCATCCTATTGGCGGGGACAGAGGTTTGGCCTGTTACCATGGCAACACGATGTGAGATGGTATGGGGGTGTCACTATGTTTTTTGATCAAGACCCTGTCACGAATGTGTGGTCCAAATTTAGTGTGTCTACGGCAAAGTAAAATTCTTATTTTCCATGCAATTACCCTAGGGGGCGCTATTACGGCCATTTCAGATTTTATTAAGTCAATCTGTTCAGGGCCAGGGTGTACACCAATGAGTAAAGTTTGAGTGAAATCGGCCAAACTATTAGCACATTATCACTCGTCCAAGTTTGACAGGAAATAGCGCCGTCACCACCAGGTCACATGGTCTGTCCTATAAGGCTGGTTGGTTGCCTAGCAATGGCGTAATGTACTTTTTTGTTCCTCTTCCCAAGAAGCATCTGTGTACCAAATTTGGTTTGACTATGACAAAGTTTTTGCCTGGCGTCCCATTGGTGACGACAGATGTTTGGCCTGTTGCCATGGCAACACGATGGGAGATGGTGTGGGGGCGTCATTGAGTTTTTTGATCGAGACCCTGTCATGAATGTGTGTACCAAATTTGGTATGTCTACGACAAAGTAAAATGTTTCTGTCCCACACAATCTCCCTAGGTGGCGCTATAGCACCCATTTAAGATTTTCTTATATTAATCTGTTCAAGGCCGGGGTGTCCACCAATGATTGAAGTTTGAGTGAAATCAGCCAAAGTATGCGTGAATTATCACTTGTCGAAGTTTGACAGGAAATGACGCCTTCACCGCCAGGTCACATGGCTGGTTGGTTGCCTAGCAACGACATAATATACTTTTTTGTTCCTATTCCCATGATGCATCTATGTACCAAATTTGGTTTGGCTATGACAAAGTAAAATTTTACACTTCCATGCAATCTCCCTAGGTGGCGCTATAGTGTCCATTTCAGATTTTCTCATATCAATCTGTTCAGGGCCGGGGTGTCCACCAACGATTAAAGTTTGAGTGAAATTATGCGCGAATTATCGCACATCGAAGTTTGATGGCGAGCTGCAAAAACGAACCTGAAATTTGTGGCGTTGTCACGGAAACACCGTTCACTCTTTTAGAACGCTTTTAACAACTTTTAATGTCCCACTTGTCTAGATGATACAGCACGATTCTGGTGAGTCTGGGTCAAAAACCCTAGGAGGAGTTCGTTAAAATACGTGGACAGGAAAATGGGCTCTCGGTGCCAGGTCACGTGCTCGGTCCAAAATGGCCGACTTCCTGTTGGTCGCTTAGCAACCGCATAATATACTTTTTTGTTCCTTATCCCATGATGCATCTGTGTACCAAATTTGGTATGGCTACGACAAAGTTTATGCCGGGCGTCCCATTGGCGACGACAGATGTTTGGCCTGTTGCCATGGCAACACGATGGGACATGGCGTGTTGACCTCATTAAGTTTTTTGATCGATACCCCGTCACGAATATGTGTACCAAATTTGGTATGTCTACGACAAAGTAAAATTTTGCGCTTCCATGCAATCTCCCTAGGTGGCGCTATAGCACCTATTTCAGATTTTCTCATATCAATCTGTTCAGGGCCGGGGTGTCAACGAACGATTAAAGTTTGAGTGATATCGGCCAAAGTATGCGCGAATTATCGCTCATTGAAATTTGATGGCGAGCCGCAAAACGAACCCGAAATTTGTGGCGTTGTCACGGAAACACCGTTCACTCTTTTAGAACGCTTTTAACAACTTTTAATGTCCCACTTGTCTAGATGATACAGCACGATTCTGGTGAGTCTGGGTCAAAAACCCTAGGAGGAGTTCGTTAAAATACGAAGACAGGAAAATGCACCCTCGGTGCCGGGTCGCGTGCTCGGCCCAATATAGCTGACTTCCTGTTGGTCGCCTAGCAACGCCATAATATATTTTTTTGTTCGTAACGACATGACCTATCCACCACCCGAATTTCGTTTATCTACGACAAAGTTCATTTATCGGGTATAGCCATAGGCGCAATGTATTTTGATTTTCGAGGTGGCGCTGTAGAGCCATTTTTAAAGATTTTTTAATACAGATTATTTGTAAATTCCTTTTTTGGCGTTCTTGAATTTTGCGCAAAATTTCGTGAGTTTTCGTCCGTGGGAAGTACCCGAAACCTGAAAAAGTGGTCGGGAAAATAATAATAATAAGAAAAACCAGAACAGTAACAATATAGTGCCACGAATGGTGGCACGAAATATATCAATGGAAAGGGCGCGCGTCCAGTAACCCACCCGTGGGGTCCATTGACACCTACCAGCGCGTTGCACACGTTCCACGCTGGTTCTGCGGTGCTTCGCACCGCAGAACGGTTACAATAGGCCCTATGCGCTCTTCAGCGCTCGGGCCTAATAAGAAGAAAAACCAGAACAGTAACAATATAGTGCCACGAATGGTAACACAAAATATATCAATGGAAAGGGCGCACGTCCAGTAACCCACCCGTGGGGTCCATTGACACCTACCAGCGCGTTTCACACGTTCCACGCTGGTTCTGCAGTGCTTCGCACCGCAGAACAGTTACAAAAGGCCCTATGCGCTCTTCAGCGCTCGGGCCTAATAAATATAGCCGCAAGCGGCGATGATCGGCCCTCGCTTGCACTCGCAGCCCCCTGCTAACGCGCCATTTTCCTATTCCCATGAACCATCTATGTACTAAATTAGGTGTGGCTACACCAAAGTTTTTGCCGGGCGTCCTAATGGCAGGCATAGATGTTTGACCTGTTACCATGGCAACATGATGTGAGATGGAGTGGGGGTGTCACTGTGTTTTTTGATCGAGACCATGTCACGAATGTGTGGTCCAAATTTGGTGTGTCTACGGCAAAGTAAAATTTTTCTGTTCCATGCAATCTCCCTAGGGGGCGCTATTACGGCCAATTGAGATTTTCTTATATCAATCTGTGTAGGGCCGGGGTGTTCACCAACGATTAAAGTTTGAGTAAAATCAGCCAAAGTATGTGCGAATTATCACTTGTCGAAGTTTGACAGGAAATGGCGCCTTCGCCACCAGGTCACATGGTCTATCCAATATGGCTGATTGGTTGCCTAGCAACGGTATAATATACTTTTTGTTTATCTTCCCATGATGCATCTGTGTACCAAATTTTGTTTGACTACATGAAAGTTTTTCCAGAGAATCCTAATGACAAGAACAGATGTTTGGCGTGTTGCCATGGCAACACGATGGGAGATGCCCCGGGGTCATCATTGAGATTTTTGATCGAGACCCTGTCACGAATGTGTGTACCAAATTTGGTATGTCTACGACAAAGTAAAATTTTGCACTTCCATGCAATCTCCCTAGGGGGCGCTATAGTGTCCATTTCAGATTTTCTTATATCAATCTGTTCAGGGCCGGGGTGTCCACAAACGATTGAAGTTTGAGTGAAATCGGCCAAAGTATGTGCGAATTATCATTCGTTGAAATTTGATGGCGAGCCACAAAAACGAACCTGAAATTTGTGGCGTTGTCACGGAAACACCGTTCACTCTTTTAGAACGCTTTTAACAACTTTTAATGTCCCACTTGTCTAGATGATACAGCACGATTCTGGTGAGTCTGGGTCAAAAACCCTAGGAGGAGTTCGTTAAAATACGAGGACAGGAAAATGCTCCCTCGGTGCCAGGTCACGTGCTCGGTCCAAAATAGCCGACTTCCTGTTGGTCGCTTAGCAACCGCATAATATACTTTTTTGTTCCTTATCCCATGATGCATCTGTGTACCAAATTTGGTATGGCTACGACAAAGTTTATGCTGGGCGTCCATTTGGCGATGACAAATGTTTGGCCTGTTGCCATGGCAACACGATGGGACATGGCGTGTTGACGTCATTAAGTTTTTTGATCGATACCCCGTCACGAATATGTGTACCAAATTTGGTATGTTTAGGACAAAGTAAAATTTTGCGCTTTTATGCAATCTCCCTAGGTGGCGCTATAGCACCTATTTCAGATTTTCTTATATCAATCTGTTCAGGGCCGGGGTGTCCACCAACGATTGAAGTTTGAGTGATATCGGCCAAAGTATGCGCGAATTATCGCTCATTGAAATTTGATGGCGAGACGCAAAAACGAACCCGAAATTTGTGGCGTTGTCACGGAAACACCGTTCACTCTTTTAGAACGCTTTTAACAACTTTTAATGTCCCACTTGTCTAGATGATACAGCACGATTCTGGTGAGTCTGGGTCAAAAACCCTAGGAGGAGTTCGTTAAAATACGAGGACAGGAAAATGCTCCCTCGGTGCCAGGTCGCGTGCTCGGCCCAATATAGCTGACTTCCTGTTGGTCGCCTAGCAATGCCATAATATATTTTTTGGTTCGTAACGACATGACCTATCCACCACCCGAATTTCGTTTATCTACGACAAAGTTCATTTATCGGGTATAGCCATTTTTTGATTTTTGAGGTGGCGCTGTGGAGCCATTTTTAAAGATTTTTTAATACAGATTATTTGTAAATTCCTTTTTTGGCGTTCTTGAATTTTGCGCAAAATTTCGTGAGTTTTCGTCAGTGGGAAGTACCCGAAACCTGAAAAAGTGGTCGGGAAAATAATAATAATAATAATAAATATAGCCGCAAGCGGCGATGATCGGCCCTCGCTTGCACTCGCAGCCCCCTGCTAACGCGCCATTTTCCTATTCCCATGAACCATCTATGTACTAAATTAGGTGTGGCTACACCAAAGTTTTTGCCGGGCATCCTAATGGCAGGGACAGATGTTTGACCTGTTACCATGGCAACATGATGTGAGATGGAGTGGGGGTGTCATTGTGTTTTTTGATCGAGACCATGTCACGAATGTGTGGTCCTAATTTGGTGTGTCTACGGCAAAGTAAAATTTTTCTGTTCCATGCAATCTCCCTAGGGGGCGCTATTATGGCCAATTGAGATTTTCTTATATCAATCTGTGTAGGGCCAGGGTGTTCACCAACGATTAAAGTTTGAGTAAAATCGGCCAAAGTATGTGCGAATTATCACTCGTCGAAGTTTGACAGGAAATGGCGCCTTCGCCACCAGGTCACATGGTCTATCCAAAATGGCTGGTTGGTTGCCTAGCAACGGTATAATATACTTTTTGTTTATCTTCCCATGATGCATCTGTGTACCAAATTTTGTTTGACTACACCAAAGTTTTTCCAGAGAATCCTAATGACAAGGACAGATGTTTGGCCTGTTGCCATGGCAACACGATGGGAGATGCCCGGGGTCATCATTGAGATTTTTGATCGAGACCCTGTCACGAATGTGTGTACCAAATTTGGTATGTCTACGACAAAATACAATTTTGCACTTCCATGCAATCTCCCTAGGGGGCGCTATAGTGTCCATTTCAGATTTTCTTATATCAATCTGTTCAGGGCCGGGGTGTCCACCAACGATTGAAGCTTGAGTGAAATCGGCCAAAGTATGCGCGAATTATCACTCGTTGAAATTTGACGGCGAGCCGCAAAAACGAACCCGAAATTTGTGGCGTTGTCACGGAAACACCGTTCACTCTTTTAGAACGCTTTTAACAACTTTTAATGTCCCACTTGTCTAGATGATACAGCACGATTCTGGTGAGTCTGGGTCAAAAACCCTAGGAGGAGTTCGTTAAAATACGAGGACAGGAAAATGCACCCTCGGTGCCAGGTCACGTGCTCGGTCCAAAATGGCCGACTTCCTGTTGGTCGCTTAGCAACCGCATAATATACTTTTTTGTTCCTTATCCCATGATGCATCTGTGTACCAAATTTGGTATGGCTACGACAAAGTTTATGCCGGGAGTCCCATTGGCGACGACAGATGTTTGGCCTGTTGCCATGGCAACACGATGGGACATGGCGTGTTGACGTCATTAAGTTTTTTGATCGATACCCCGTCACGAATATGTGTACCAAATTTGGTATGTCTACGACAAAGTAAAATTTTGCGCTTCCATGCAATCTCCCTAGGTGGCGCTATAGCACCTATTTCAGATTTTCTTATATCAATCTGTTCAGGGCCGGGGTGTCAACGAACGATTAAAGTTTGAGTGATATCGGCCAAAGTATGCGCGAATTATCGCTTGTTGAAATTTGATGGCGAGCCGCAAAAACGAACCCGAAATTTGTGGCGTTGTCACGGAAACACCGTTCACTCTTTTAGAACGCTTTTAACAACTTTTAATGTCCCACTTGTCTAGATGATACAGCACGATTCTGGTGAGTCTGGGTCAAAAACCCTAGGAGGAGTTCGTTAAAATACGAAGACAGGAAAATGCACCCTCGGTGCCGGGTCGCGTGCTCGGCCCAATATAGCTGACTTCCTGTTGGTCGCCTAGCAACGCCGTAATATATTTTTTGGTTCGTAACGACATGACCTATCCACCACCCGAATTTCGTTTATCTACGACAAAGTTCATTTATCGGGTATAGCCATAGGCGCAATGTATTTTGATTTTTGAGGTGGCGCTGTAGAGCCATTTTTAAAGATTTTTTAATACAGATTATTTGTAAATTCCTTTTTTGGCGTTCTTGAATTTTGCGCAAAATTTCGTGAGTTTTCGTCAGTGGGAAGTACCCGAAACCTGAAAAAGTGGTCGGGAAAATAATAATAATAATAAGAAATATAGCCGCAAGCGGCGATGATCGGCCCTCGCTTGCACTCTCTGGGGGGGTGGCGCTAACGCGCCATTTTCCTCCCCTTTTTTCTAGCTGCATGCATGTGTGAGTTTGTGCGTTATCTGGATGCATTTGTGTTGAATGCCTGGGGTTGAGGTGGGGAGGGGTTGTTTGTTTTGCCTTTTAATTTCAATTATTTGAAGAGGAGGGTCACTCATAAGCCTTTCCTGCACTGTTCTGTTATTTTCTTCTTCTTTTGTGTGTATTTTTGTTCTTTTAAATGCTGGGTGCAAACATTAAAAAATCAATTGAATAAATAAAAATATGAAGACAGAAAATGGTGCCTTTGACATCAGGTCACATGGCCTATCCAATATGGCTGGTTGGTTGCCTAGCAATGACGTAATATACTTTTTTGTTCCTCTTCCCATGATGCATCTGTGTACCAAATTTGGTTTGGCTATGACAAAGTTTTTGCCTGGCGTCCCATTGGCGAGGACAGATGTCTGGCCTGTTGACATGGCAACACGATGGGAGATGGTGTGGGGGCGTCATTGAGTTTTTTGATTGAGACCCTGTCATGAATGTGTGTACCAAATTTGGTGTGTCTACGGCAAAGTAAATTTTTTCTGTTCCATGCAATCTCCCTAGGGGGCGCTAATATGGCCATTTTAGATTTTCTTATATCAATCTGCTCAGGGCCGGGTTGTCCACCAACGATTAAAATTTGAGTGATATCGGCCAAAGTGTGTGCGAATTATAATTCGTCGAAATTTGACACAAAATGGCGCCTTCGCCACCAGGTCACATGGTCTATCTAATATGGCTGGTTGGTTGCCTAGCAACGATGTAATATACTTTTTTGTTCCTCTACCCATGATGCATCTGTGTACCAAATTTGGTTTGGCTATGACAAAGTTTTTGCCTGGCGTCCCATTGGTGTTTGGCCTGTTGCCATGGCAACACGATGGGACATGGCGTGTTGGCATCAATGAGGTTTTTTATCGAGACCCTGTCACGAATGTGTGTACCAAATTTGGTATGTCTACGACAAAGTAAAATTTTGCACTTCCATGCAATCTCCCTAGGGGGCGCTATAGTGTCCATTTCAGATTTTCTTATAGAAATCTGTTCAGGGCCGGGGTGTCCACCAACGATTGAAGTTTGAGTGAAATCGACCAAAGTATGTGCCAATTATCACTCGCCGAATTTGATGGCGAGCCGCAAAAACACACCTGTAATTTGTGGCGTTGTCACGGAAACACCGTTCACTCTTTTAGAACGCTTTTAACAACTTTTAATGTCCCACTTGTCTAGATGATACAGCACGATTCTGGTGAGTCTGGGTCAAAAACCCTAGGAGGAGTTCGTTAAAATACAAGGACAGGAAACTGCGCTCTCGGTGCCAGGTCACGTGCTCGGTCCAAAATGGCCGACTTCCTGTTGGTCGCCTAGCAACCGCTTAATGTACTTTTTTGTTCCTCTTCCCATGATGCATCTGTGTACCAAATTTGGTTTGGCTATGACAAAGTTTTTGCCTGACATCCCATTGGCAAGGAGAGAAGTTTGGCCTGTTGCCATGGCAACATGATGAGAGATGGCGCGGGGGTGTCATTGAGATTTTTGATCGAGACTCTGTCACGAATGTGTGTACCAAATTTGGTATGTCTACGACAAAGTAAAATTTTGCGCTTCCATGCAATCTCCCTAGGTGGCGCTATAGCACCCATTTCAGATTTTCTTATATTAATCTGTTCAGGGCCGGGGTGTCCACCAACGATTAAAGTTTGAGTGAAATCGGCCAAAGTATGCGCGAATTATCGCTCGTCGAAGTTTGATGGCGAGCCGCAAAAACGAACCTGAAATTTGTGGCGTTGTCACGGAAACAGCGTTCACTCTTTTAGAACGCTTTTAACAACTTTTAATGTCCCACTTGTCTAGATGATACAGCACGATTCTGGTGAGTCTGGGACAAAAACCCTAGGAGGAGTTCGTTAAAATACGAAGACAGGAAACTCCGCCTTCGGCGCCGGGTCGCGTGCTCGGGCCAATATGGCCAACTTCCTGTTGGTCGCCTAGCAACGGCGTAATATATTTTTTGGTTTGTAACGACATGACCTATCCACCACCCGAATTTCGTTTGTCTACGACAAAGTTCATTTTTCGGGTATAGCCATTGGCGCAATGTATTTTGATTTTCCAGGTGGCGCTGTCGAGCCATTTTTTAAGATTTTTTAATACAGATTATTTGTAAATTCCTTTTTTGGCGTTCTTGAATTTTGTGCAAAATTTCGTGAGTTTTCGTCGGTGGGAAGTACCCGAAACCTGCAAAAAGGGGGGGAGGAAAATAATAATAATAATAAGAATAAATAATAATAATAATAAGAAAAACCAGAACAATAACAATATGGTGCCACCTATGGTGGCAATATATATATCAATGGAAAGGGCTCGTGTCCAGTAACGCACCCGTGGGGTCCATTGTCAATGACGAGCGCGTTGCGCTCGTCATTGACCTCATCGATTACTCACTTGCCCAATACATATTTTTGACGTTTACGATGGTTAACGATTACAATTATGCCGCTTTCGCGGCAATGGGCAGTGCCAGTCTGTGCTATTGGATCCTATGAGTGTCACTGTAGTGTGGCATTGAGTGTTTGGAAAAGGGAGAGCGCTTCGCGCTCTGGTTTTGTGGGCACACATGACATCGTGCACTGCGTGCACGATGTCATGTGTGCCCACAAAACAATTACAATTTTGCCGCCACGGGCGGTGCCACCGTGCCAGGTCAGCGGGCACCAGTCGTTGACATGAGTGCTAGGTGCTTTAAAAGGGGAGAGCGCTTCGCGCTCTGCTGCGTGCGCAAAACAAAGCGCTTCGCGCTTTGTTTTGCGCACGCTGGTGAGCCGAGAATGTTTTGGGGTGAACAATTACAATTTGGCCGCTATCGCGGCCACGGGCGATGCCACCGTGCCAAGTCAGCGGGCACCAGTCGTTGACATGAGTGCTAGGTGTTTAAAAAGGGGAGAGCGCTTCGCGCTCTGCTGCGTGCACAAAACAAAGCGCTTCGCGCTTTGTTTTGCGCACGCTGGTGAGCCGAGAATGTTTTGGGGTGAACAATTACAATTTGGCCGCTATCGCGGCCACGGGCGATGCCACCGTGCCAAGTCAGCGGGCACCAGTCGTTGACATGAGTGCTAGGTGTTTAAAAAGGGGAGAGCGCTTCGCGCTCTGCTGCGTGCACAAAACAAAGCGCTTCGCGCTTTGTTTTGTGCACGCTGGTTCTGCAGTGCTTCGCACTGCAGAACAGTAACAAAAGGCCCTACGCTTTAGCGCTCGGGCCTAAAAACCAGAACAGTAACAATATAGTGCCACGAATGGTGGCGCGAAATATATCAATGGAAAGGGCGCGCGTCCAGTAACCCACCCGTGGGGTCCATTGACACCTACCAGCGCGTTGCACACGTTCCACGCTGGTTCTGCAGTGCTTCGCACCGCAGAACGGTTACAATAGGCCCTATGCGCTCTTCAGCGCTCGGGCCTAATAATAATAAGAAAAACCAGAACAGTAACAATATAGTGCCACGAATGGTAACACAAAATATATCAATGGAAAGGGCGCACGTCCAGTAACCCACCCGTGGGGTCCATTGACACCTACCAGCGCGTTTCACACCTTCCACGCTGGTTCTGCAGTGCTTCGCACCGCAGAACAGTTACAAAAGGCCCTATGCGCTCTTCAGCGCTCGGGCCTAATAATAATAAGAAAAACCAGAACAGTAACAATATAGTGCCACGAATGGTAACACAAAATATATCAATGGAAAGGGCGCACGTCCAGTAACCCACCCGTGGGGTCCATTGACACCTACCAGCGCGTTTCACACGTTCCACGCTGGTTCTGCAGTGCTTCGCACCGCAGAACAGTTACAAAAGGCCCTATGCGCTCTTCAGCGCTCGGGCCTAATAATAATAATAATAGGGAAACAAAGCAACAACAATAGGGACCTTCGTCCCCCTTCGGGGCTCGGTCCCTAATAATAATACGGAAACAAAGCAACAACAATAGGGACCTTCGTCCCCCTTCGGGCTCGGTCCCTAATAATAACTTTGAGTCCAGAACATCAAAGCAAAGATCAAAGGGTTACTAGGCAACTTGCCTAGGCAACGGAATACGATTCCTAGAGGGTGCCCAGCACCTCCGGTGCTTGGCCCCCTAATTAGGGACCGAGCCCGAAGGGGGACGAAGGTCCCTATTGTTGTTGCTTTGTTTCCGTATTATTATTATTATTATTAGGCCCGAGCGCTGAAGAGCGCATAGGGCCTTTTGTAACTGTTCTGCGGTGCGAAGCACTGCAGAACCAGCGTGGAACGTGTGAAACGCGCTGGTAGGTGTCAATGGACCCCACGGGTGGGTTACTGGACGTGCGCCCTTTCCATTGATATATTTTGTGTTACCATTCGTGGCACTATATTGTTACTGTTCTGGTTTTTCTTATTAGGCCCGAGCGCTAAAGCGTAGGGCCTTTTGTTACTGTTCTGCAGTGCGAAGCACTGCAGAACCAGCGTGCGCAAAACAAAGCGCGAAGCGCTTTGTTTTGCGCACGCAGCAGAGCGCGAAGCGCTCTCCCCTTTTTAAACACCTAGCACTCATGTCAACGACTGGTGCCCGCTGACTTGGCATGGTGGCATCGCCCGTGGCCGCGATAGCGGCCAAATTGTAATTGTTCACCCCAAAACATTCTCGGCCCACCAGCGTGCGCAAAACAAAGCGCGAAGCGCTTTGTTTTGCGCACGCAGCAGAGCGCGAAGCGCTCTCCCCTTTTTAAACACCTAGCACTCATGTCAACGACTGGTGCCCGCTGACTTGGCACGGTGGCATCGCCCGTGGCCGCGATAGCGGCCAAATTGTAATTGTTCACCCCAAAACATTCTCGGCCCACCAACGTGCGCAAAACAAAGCGCGAAGCGCTTTGTTTTGTGCACGCAGCAGAGCGCGAAGCGCTCTCCCCTTTTTAAGCACCTAGCACTCATGTCAACGACTGGTGCCTGCTGACCTGGCACGGTGGCACCGCCCGTGGCGGCAAAATTGTAATTGTTTTGTGGGCACACATGACATCGTGCACGCAGTGCACGATGTCATGTGTGCCCACAAAACCAGAGCGCGAAGCGCTCTCCCTTTTCCAAACACTCAATGCCACACTATAGTGACACTCATAGGATCCAATAGCACAGACTGGCACTGCCCATTGCCGCGAAAGCGGCATAATTGTAATCGTTAACCATCGTAAACGTCAAAAATATGTATTGGGCAAGTGAGTAATCAATGAGGTCAATGACGAGCGCAACGCGCTCGTCATTGACAATGGACCCCACGGGTGCGTTACTGGACACGAGCCCTTTCCATTGATATATATATTGCCACCATAGGTGGCACCATATTGTTATTGTTCTGGTTTTTCTTATTATTATTATTATTTATTCTTATTATTATTATTATTTTCCTCCCCCCCTTTTTGCAGGTTTCGGGTACTTCCCACCGACGAAAACTCACGAAATTTTGCACAAAATTCTAGAACGCCAAAAAAGGAATTTACAAATAATCTGTATTGAAAAATCTTTAAAAATGGCTCGACAGCGCCACCTGGAAAATCAAAATACATTGCGCCTATGGCTATACCCGAAAAATGAACTTTGTCGTAGACAAACGAAATTCGGGTGGTGGATAGGTCATGTGGTTACGAACCAAAATATATATTACGCCGTTGCTAGGCGACCAACAGGAAGTCAGTCATATTGGGCCGAGCACGCGACCCGGCGCCGAAGGCGCATTTTCCTGTCCTCGTATTTTAACGAACTCCTCCTAGGGTTTTTGACCCAGACTCACCAGAATCGTGCTGTATCATCTAGACAAGTGTCACATTAAAAGTTGTTAAAAGCGTTCTAAAAGAGTGAACGGTGTTTCCATGACAACGCCACAAATTTCGGGTTCGTTTTTGCGACTCGCCATCAAACTTCGACAAGCGATAAAACGCGCATACTTTAGCCGATTTCACTCAAACTTTAATCGTTGGTGGACTCCCGGGCCCTGAACAGATTGATATAAGAAAATCTGAAATAGGTGCTATAGCGCCACCTAGGGAGATTGCATGGAAGCGCAAAATTTTACTTTGTCATAGACATACCAAATTTGGTACACATATTAGTGACGGAGTATCGATCAAAATACTTAATGACGTCAACACGCCATGTCCCATCGTGTTGCCATGGCAACAGGCCAAACATCTGTCGTCGTCAATGGGACGCCAGGCAAAAACTTTGTCATAGCCAAACCAAATTTGGTACACAGATGCATCATGGGAATAGGAACAGAAAAGTATATTATGCGGTTGCTAGGCGACCAACAGGAAGTCAGCCATATTGGACCGAGCACGTGACCCGGCGCCGAAGGCGGAGTTTCCTGTCCTCGTATTTTCACGAACTCCTCCTAGGGTTTTTGACCCAGACTCACCAGAATCGTGCTGTATCATCTAGACAAGTGGGACATTAAAAGTTGTTAAAAGCGTTCTAAAAGAGTGAACGGTGTTTCCGTGACAACGCCACAAATTTCGTGTTCGTTTTTGCGGCTCGCCATCAAACTTCGACGAGCGATAATTCGCGCATACTTTGGCCGATTTCACTCAAACTTTAAGCGTTGGTGGACACCCCGGCCCTGAACAGATTGATATAAGAAAATCTGAAATGGGTGCTATAGCGCCACCTAGGGAGATTGCATGGAAGCACAAAATTTTACTTTGTCGTAGACATACCAAATTTGGTACACATATTCGTGATGGGGTCTCAATCAAAAAACTCAATGACGCCAACACGCCATGTCCCATCGTGTTGCCATGGCAACAGGACAAACATCCGTCCTCGCCAATGGGACGCCAGGCAAAAACTTTGTCGTAGCCAAACCAAATTTGGTACACAGATGCATCATAGGAATAGGAACAAAAAAGTATATTACGCGGTTGCTAGGCGACCAACAGGAAGTCGGCCATTTTGGACCGAGCACGTGACCTGGGACCGAGGGCGCATTTTCCTGTCCTCGTATTTTAACGAACTCCTCCTAAGGTTTTTGACCCAGACTGACCAGAATCGTGCTGTATCATCTAGACAAGTGGGACATTAAAAGTTGTTAAAAGCGTTCTAAAAGAGTGAACGGTGTTTCCGTGACAACGCCACAAATTTCGTGTTCGTTTTTGCGGCTCGCCATCAAATTTCGATGAGCGATATTTCGAGCATACTTTGGCCGATTTCACTCAAACTTTAATCGTTGGTGGACACCCCGGCCCTGAACAGATTGTTATAATAAAATCTGAAATGGGTGCTATAGCGCCACCTAGGGAGATTGCATGGAAGTGCAAAATTTTACTTTGTCATAGACATACCAAATTTGGTACACACATTCGTGACAAAGTCTCGATCAAAAAACTCAATGACGCCAACACGCCATGTCCCATCGTGTTGCCATGGCAACAGGCCAAACATCTGTCGTCACCAATGAGACACCAGGCAAAAACTTTGTCGTAGCCAAACCAAATTTGGTACACAGATGCATCATGGGCAGAGGAACAAAAAAGTATATTACGCCATTGCTAGGCGACCAACCAGCCTTATAGGACAGACCATGTGACCTGGTGGCAAAGGCGTCATTTCATGTCAAACTTCGACGAATGATAATGCACTCATACTTTGGCCGATTCACTCAAACTTTAATCGTTGGTGGACACCCTGTCCCTGAACAGATTAATATAAGAAAATCTTAAATGGGTGCTATAGCGCCACCTAGGGAGATTGTGTGGAACAGAAAAATTTTACTTTGTCGTAGACATACCAAATTTGGTACACACATTCATGACAGGGTCTCAATCAAAAAACTCAAAGACGCCCCTGCACCATCTCCCATCGTGTTGCCATGGCAACAGGCCAGACATCTGTCCTCGCCAATGGGACGCCAGGCAAAAACTTTGTCATAGTCAAACCAAATTTGGTACACAGATGCTTCATGGGAAGAGGAACAAAAAAGTACATTACGCCATTGCTAGGCGACCAACCAGCCTTATAGGACAGACCATGTGACCTGGTGGTGACGGCACTACTTCCTGTCAAACTTGGACGAGTGATAATGTGCTAATAGTTTGGCCGATTTCACTCAAACTTTACTCGTTGGTGTACACCCTGGCCCTGAACAGATTGACATTTAAAAAATCTGAAATGGCCGTAATAGCGCCCCCTAGGGTAATTGCATGGAAAAGAAACATTTTACTTTGCCGTAGACACACCAAATTGGGAATAGGAATAAAAAAGTATATTACGTCGTTGCTAGGCAACCAGCCAGCCATATTGGATAGGCCATGTGACCTGGTGTCAAAGGCACCATTTTCTGTCCTCATATTTTTATTTATTCAATTGATTTTTTTTTAATGTTTGCACCCAGCATTTAAAACAACAAAAATACACAAAAAAGAAAAAGAAAATAACAGAACAGTGCAGGAAAGGCTTATGATTGACCCTCCTCTTAAAATAATTTAAATTAAAAGGCAAAAAAAACAACCCCTCCCCACCTCAACCCCAGGCATTCAACACAAATGCATCCAGATAATGCACAAACTCACACATGCATCGAGCTAGAAAAAAGGGGAGGAAAATGGCGCATTAGCGCCACCCCCCCAGCGAATGCAAGCGAGGGCCGATCATCGCCGCTTGCGGCTATATTTATTATTATTATTATTATTATTATTTATTCTTATTATTTTCCTCCCCCCCTTTTTTCAGGTTTCGGGTACTTCCCACCGACGAAAACTCACGGAATTTTGCACAAAATTCAAGAACGCCAAAAAAGGAATTTACAAATAATCTGTATTAAAAAATCTTAAAAAATGGCTCGACAGCGCCCCCTAGAAAATCAAAATACATTGCGCCAATGGCTATACCCGAAAAATGAACTTTGTCGTAGACAAATGAAATTCGGGTGGTGGATAGGTCATGTCGTTACAAACCAAAAAATATATTATGCCGTTGCTAGGCGACCAACAGGAAGTCGGCAATTTTGGATCGAGCACGTGACCTGGCACCGAGGGTGCATTTTCCTGTCCTCGTATTTTAACGAACTCCTCCTAGGGTTTTTGACCCAGACTCACCAGAATCGTGCTGTATCATCTAGACAAGTGGGACATTAAAAGTTGTTAAAAGCATTCTAAAAGAGTGAACGGTGTTTCCGTGACAACGCCACAAATTTCGTGTTCGTTTTTGCGGCTCGCCATCAAACTTCGACGAGCGATAATTCGCGCATACTTTGGCCGATTTCACTCAAACTTTAATCGTTCATTGACACCCCGGCCCTGAACAGATTGATAAAAGAAAATCTGAAATGGGTGCTATAGCGCCACCTAGGGACATTGCATGGAAGCGCAAAATTTTACTTTGTCGTAGACATACCAAATTTGGTACACATATTCGTGACGGGGTATCGATCAAAAAACGCAATGACGCCAACACGCCATGTCCCATCGTGTTGCCATGGCAACAGGCCAAACATCTGTCATCGCCAATGGGATGCCTGGCAAAAACTTTGTCGTAGCCAAACCAAATTTGGTACACAGATGCATCATGGGAAAAGGAACAAAAAACTATATTACACCGTTGCTAGGCGACCAACAGGAAGTCGGCCATTTTGGACCGAGCACGTGACCTGACACCGAGGGCGCATTTTCCTGTCCACGTATTTTAACGAACTCCTCCTAGGGTTTTTGACCCAGACTCACCAGAATCGTGCTGTATCATCTAGACAAGTGGGACATTAAAAGTTGTTAAAAGCGTTCTAAAAGAGTGAACGGTGTTTCCGTGACAACGCCACAAATTTCAGGTTCGTTTTTGTGACTCGCCATCAAATTCGAAGAGCGATAATTCGCACATACTTTGGCCGATTTCACTCAAACTTTAATCGTTGGTGGACATCCCGGCCCTGAACAGATTTCTATAAGAAAATCTGAAATGGACACTATAGCGCCACCTAGGGAGACTGCATGGAAGTGCAAAATTTTACTTTGTCGTAGACATACCAAATTTGGTACACACATTCGTGATAGGGTCTCGAGCAAAAATCTCAATGATGACCCCATGGCATCTCCCATTGTGTTGCCATGGCAACAGGCCAAAAATCTGTCGTCATCAATGGGACGCTATGCAAAAACTTTGTCCTAGTCAAACCAAATTTGGTACACAGATGCATCATGGGAAGAGGAACAAAAAATTATATTACATCGTTGCTAGGCAACCAACCAGCCATATTGGATAGACCATGTGACCTGGTGGCAAAGGCGTCATTTCCTGTCAAACTTCGACGAGTGATAATTCGCTCATACTTTGGCCGATTTTACTCAAACTTTAATCGTTGCTGAACACCCCGGCCCTACACAGATTGATATAAGAAAATCTCAATTGGCCGTAATAGCGCCCCCTAGGGAGATTGCATGGAACAGAAAGATTTTACTTTGCCGTAGACACACCAAATTTGGACCACACATTCGTGACAGGGTCTCGATCAAAAATCTCAATGATGACCCCGCGGCATCTCCCGTCATGTTGCCATGGTAACAGGTCAAACAGCTGTCCCTGCCATTAGGACGCCGGTAAAAGCTTTGGTGTAGCCACACCTAATTTAGTACATATATGGCTCATGGGAATAGGAAAATGGCGCGTTAGCGCCACCCCCCCTGCGAGTGCAAGCGAGGGCCGATCATCGCCGCTTGCGGCTATATTTCTTATTATTATTATTATTATTTTCCCGACCACTTTTTCAGGTTTCGGGTACTTCCCACGGACGAAAACTCACGAAATTTTGCGCTAAATTCAAGAACGCCAAAAAAGGAATTTACAAATAATCTGTATTAAAAAATCTTTTTAAATGGCTCCACAGCGCCACCTCAAAAATCAAAATACATTGCGCCTATGGCTATACCCGATAAATGAACTTTGTCGTAGATAAACGAAATTCGGGTGGTGGATAGGTCATGTCGTTACGAACCAAAAAATATATTACGGCGTTGCTAGGCGACCAACAGGAAGTCAGCTATATTGGGCCGAGCACGCGACCCGGCACCGAGGGTGCATTTTCCTGTCTTCGTATTTTAACGAACTCCTCCTAGGGTTTTTGACCCAGACTCACCAGAATCGTGCTGTATCATCTAGACAAGTGGGACATTAAAAGTTGTTAAAAGCGTTCTAAAAGAGTGAACGGTGTTTCCGTGACAACGCCACAAATTTCGGGTTCGTTTTTGTGGCTCGCCATCTAATTTCAACGAGCGATAATTCGCGCATACTTTGGCCGATATCACTCAAACTTTAATCGTTCGTTGACACCCCGGCCCTGAACAGATTGATATAAGAAAATCTGAAATAGGTGCTATAGCGCCACCTAGGGAGATTGCATGGAAGCGCAAAATTTTACTTTGTCGTAGACATACCAAATTTGGTACACATATTTGTGACGGGGTATCGATCAAAAAACTTAATGACGTCAACACGCCATGTCCCATCGTGTTGCCATGGCAACAGGCCAAACATCTGTCGTCGCCAATGGGACTCCTAGCATAAACTTTGTCGTAGTCAAACCAAATTTGGTACACAGATGCATCATGGGATAAGGAACAAAAAAGTATATTATGCGGTTGCTAAGCGACCAACAGGAAGTCGTCCATTTTGGACCGAGCACGTGACCTGGCACCGAGGGCGCATTTTCCTGTCCTCATATTTTAACGAACTCCTCCTAGGGTTTTTGACCCAGACTCACCAGAATCGTGCTGTATCATCTAGACAAGTGGGACATTAAAAGTTGTTAAAAGCGTTCTAAAAGAGTGAACGGTGTTTCCGTGACAACGCCACAAATTTCAGGTTTGTTTTTGTGGCTCGCCATCAAATTCGACGAGTGATAATTCGCACATACTTTGGCCGATTTCACTCAAACTTCAATCGTTGGTGGACACCCCGGCCCTGAACAGATTGATATAAGAAAATCTGAAATGGACGATATAGCGCCCCCTAGGGAAGTGCAAAATTTTATTTTGTCGTAGACATACCAAATTTGGTACACACATTCGTGACAGGGTCTCGATCAAAAATCTCAATGATGACCCCGGGGCATCTCCCATCGTGTTGCCATGGCAACAGGCCAAACATCTGTCCTTGTCATTAGGATTCTCTGGAAAAACTTTCGTGTAGTCAAACAAAATTTGGTACATAGATGCATCATGGGAAGATAAACAAAAAGTATATTATACCGTTGCTAGGCAACCAACCAGCCATTTTGGATAGACCATGTGACCTGGTGGCGAAGGCGCCATTTCCTGTCAAACTTCGACGAGTGATAATTCGCACATACTTTGGCCGATTTTACTCAAACTTTAATCGTTGGTGAACACCCCGGCCCTACACAAATTGATATAAGAAAATCTCAATTGGCCCTAATAGCGCCCCCTAGGGAGATTGCATGGAACAGAAAAATTTTACTTTGCCGTAGACACACCAAATTTGGACCACACATTTGTGACATGGTCTCGATCAAAAAACACAGTGACACCCCCACTCCATCTCACATCATGTTGCCATGGTAACAGGTCAAACATCTGTCCCTGCCATTAGGATGCCCGGCAAAAACTTTGGTGTAGCCACACCTAATTTGGTACATAGATGGTTCATGGGAATAGGAAAATGGCGCGTTAGCAGGGGGCTGCGAGTGCAAGCGAGGGCCGATCATCGCCGCTTGCGGCTATATTTATTATTATTATTATTCTTGTTCATACACGCTGGGGCAATTTTGAGCATGTTCCCATTCTTCAAAACAAACGAAACTTTGCACGGGCATCACAAAGTGCTGCCAGTACGACCACACAAAGTCTCGTCCCTGGGGGACCTGGGGGTCCCTGGGAGACCCCCCACTGGGGGACCCCCAGTGGGGGGTCTCCTAGACCGTACCTCAGATGGGCATAAATTTTGGTAAGCATAATCTTAAGACGTTGGAGATGTTAAATTGCGAAGGATTTTCAAATAGGCGGTAATATGACGATACGGCGGATCGATAAAGTTAGGTATGGAATTTGAAACACTTCTCCTACACCGTACCTCAGATAGGCTTAAATTTTGGTGAACATAATCTTAAGACGTTGGAGATGTTAAATTGCGAAGGATTTTCAAATAGGCGGTAATATGACGACATGGCGGATCGATAAAGTTAGGTATTTATTGAATGGGAGTGATGAGTTATGAATGGGAGGTATTTGTTGCTAGGCAACGCCCTGATCAAAGGTCTTTGATCTTTGTACCTTTGATCTGATATAGCTGCAAGCAGCAATGTGGGGACAAGCATCGAAGGTTCATGTAGGCCTCAGCATGTAGGCCACATGCAGGGTCTGACAGGGTCTAACAGAGTCTGACAGGGTCTGACAGGGTCTGACAGGGTCTGACAGGGTCTGTTCTGACAGGGTATCTACAATGTCATGGCCACGCCCAACAGGAAGTGAGATAATTGTGCCAGGCACACGAAATTTCGTATGGCTGTGCGTCTCAGTAAGACGAACAAACGCAGGTGCGAGGTCCCGACCAACGCCGCTTGCGGCTTTAATTACACTTGTAATTACACTTGTAATTACACTTGTAAATACACTCTCCAACAGGGTACTGGGGGGGTACTGGGCCTTGGAACGAATCAGGCCTTTTACATTAGACTCTACTTACGAAAAAAATCACATTACGAAACCACTTCTGGAACAAATTAAAGGGATATTCCAGGATTTTTGACATGGGGGCTCATTTCCGAGTTAGCCAGAGTGCTGCAGAGATGTGGAGACACTTTTTAGTGAATTTCATGCAGTCCTTCCAGCTGCAGAGTTTTCAGATGCTAGGCTAGCGCAAGTCAATGGTAAATGGTAGTGCACCCAAAACAAGTCAACTATAACGGCAGACTGTCGATGTAAATGTATGATTATTGAGTAATTTTTTAAAATAAAATTGACTGTGAATAGCATGAATCATTCCATATCTGAGGGACTAGCTTCGCAGCAGCAGCGGAATTTTACTTTACTCTAGTTGGTTGTGAAGTGACCAATCACGTAAACAGAAGCGAGAAAAGTCGTAGTAAGGAAGAGCACAGAGTGAAGAGGTGAATTTTAGAAGAACTACCGGGCAAAATGGTTTTTCAGTGTGCATTTAGAAAATGTACAAATAAAGCCCGCAGGTGGGCACCACAAAGTTTTCACAGCTTTCCGGTGCACGATCGAGAAAGGACTCGACTGTGGCTTGTAGCTGCTGGATTAGACATCAACACACCGGTGGAGACGCTACATAAACAGAAGATTTGCAGTGATCATTTCGGACCAGACGACTACACCAAATCCCTTGGAAAGCCTAGTCTGACAACCACTGCAGTACCATCTGTCTTTCCAAGCGCAAGATCCCGTGATGAAGAACAGGTTTGTACCTTTTTTACCCAAGCTTGCTCCTGTCGTTATGTTAGCGTGCTGGTCGATTGATGAGGACTGTGCTAGAGCTTTTGCTTCACTCTTGTAGTCTACCCGGCTGACAGAAAAGGCATGCACGCTCATAAAGTTGTTGCTAGCCCGTGAACATTCGTCTGTATATTCTGGCTCGTACAGGTACGGTTCAGTGGAGAAAGCAAATTGCTCAGCATCGTCTTCAAAAGCATCGGGGAGACCTCCAAACGTGGCCATGTCTGGATTGTAGAACAGGGCAGGCTACTGTACTCTACGGCTAACGACGACAGCTGAAGGTAAACAAATATCAGCTGGAAACTAGGGATGCAAATGATCAATTAATTAATTCATCTAAAGTCGACTGACCTTATCGATGGACTTACGATTAATTGATAAGCGGCGTTTTCCACCTGAATGAGTGTTTCAATAGGGTCTTTAAGAATATAAGCTATAGTAACATAACACTGAGTCATAAATATATCATAGTATTATTATATTGTATATTCCTCAATTAATTATTCCTTAGTAAAAAGCAGACAAATGTATTGATGCTGAATAACAAAATACAGTAATCCCTCGCTCTATCACTGATTTTTTTTTTTTTTCTTATAGTGTAACATTTTTTTACAGTGTAACATTGTGTTCTGCGTCCTGATTGGCTAAGAGACTAAACCAGGTCTAAACTTGGACTGGGCCTGGACTGAACCAGGACTAAACCAGGATTAAACCACCACGTGCCGCTGCTGGTTTCGTGCGGCTGGTTTGTGGCTCGGGCTGAGACTACGCACGGGCGACGCGGTTCGATCTCGTGCTCAGCAGCCCCGGTGTACGCGTGAGGCTGCTGAGCAGTGCCGTTGGCGCCTGCGGCCGGCTGTGAGTCGAACTTGGCGCAGCGTGGTGCGCGGTTGCCTTGTTTCGTGACCACGTGGGTGCGCGTGTCCGCGATTAGCGATTAATTGCAATTAATGCATTTTGATCGACCAATTAATCGTAAGTCGATGAATTGTTGACATCCCTACTAGAAACCGAACTGCAAGGTGATATCACTCCGCCCATGCCTAGCTTGATCAGGAAAAAAAATGCGCTGTTGCATAAGGACATAAATCCTTTAAAGTACAAGGTTGATGATATTTCTAAAATTGTTCCATCAACACAGACATTTCACCAACAAGACGGACGAGCTCGCGGCGCTCGTTAGATTTCAGCGGGAGTACAGGGACGCTAGCGTCATTGTTTTTACGGAGACATGGCCAACACCGCAAATCCCGGACTCTACTGTGGACAACTTTCACCTGCTGCGCGCAGACAGGACGGAGGAGAGCGGGAAGAAGAAGGGAGGAGGACTAGCGCCGTTTCTGAACGAGAAATGGTGTAAACCTGGACACTGTACAGTGAAGGAGCAGATGTGTAACAAACACATTGAACTGTTCGCTTTACCTGCCCCGGGAGTTCCCACATGTCATCACTCTGGCTGTGGTACATTCCTCCCAGTGCTAACGCGGAGAATGCTTGTGACACTCTGCTCTCCTGCATCAGCTCTCTTCAGACTCAGCATCCACAGGCCCTCTTCATCATCACAGGGGACTTCATCCATGCATCTCCCTCATCTGTCCTGCCAACATGCACCCAGTATGTGACCTGCCCCACAAAAGACAATAAAACTTTGGACTTATTCTTTGCCAACGTCAAGGAGGCCTATATCTCATCACCCCTCCCCCCCCATAGGAAGAGCAGACCACAACATCATCTACATGAGGCCTGTGTACGAACCCCTCGTGCACAGGCAGCCTGTAGAGCCCCGAGTGGTGAAGAGGTGGACAGCAGAGAGCGAGGAGGCTCTGAGGGACTGCTTTAGCACCACTGTGTGGACTGAGCTCTGCCAGCCTCATGGGGAGGACATCAACGCAATCACGGACTGTATTACGGACTATATCAACTTCTGTTTTGAAAACACCGTACCCTCTCGGACGGTGCGGTGTTTTCCTAACAACAAGCCGTGGATTAACTCGGACATTAAAGCTCTGCTGAAGGAGAAGAAGAGAGCTTTCAGGTCCGGGAACAAAGAGGAGCTGAAGACTGTAGAGAAGAAGCTGAGGAGGAAAATCAGACAGGCTCGGGCCAACTTCAGGAGGAAGATGGAACAGCAGCTGCAGCAGCGGAATGTCAGGGAGGTGTGGAGGAGTCTGAAGAGTGTCTCTGGCTTCAATCCTCCGCCCGTCCAGACAGAGGGAGATCAACAGTGGGTGAACGATCTGAATTCACACTTCCTGAGGTTTGATCGATCACCCACCCCTCCCCCCACACCACTGCATGGGCTCACCTTGTCCCCTGCACAGTGGTCCAGTCTGTCACCTCTTCACACCTCTGCCTCAGCCCCCCAGCCCCAGCTGTCGGCTCTGGAGAGCAGCATCAGTGACAGACTGATTCACCCTCGCCGTGTTAAAGAGGGATTTCGCAGGTCTTTCCTTCCTGCTGCTGTCAGACTGTACAATGATCAATGCTAGTCATGTTCATCTCCATAGCAACCATGTGTCATCTGCATAGGGCCTTTCTGTGTGGAGATTGCATGTTCTCCCCGTGTCTGGGTTTCCTCCGGGCACTCTGGTTTCCCCCATCAACCCAAAACATGCTCCAGGTAAAATATATAGGATGGGTTAAAATGCAGAGAAGAATTTCTCCAGTGTGAGATCAATAAAGTCACTTCTTCTTCTAATAACAATGTGCAATATTATTTAAAGTCACTTTACCTGCTACTGGTAACAACCACTGTCCATCCCTGCACTGTTCACAATCATCTGAGTCACTTTATTGTAGTGATATTATATATGACTGAACTGGAGTCACTTTAACTGCTGTTTGTTCACTGCTCAGAACCAAAGACATTTATTGTGCAGCGTTCCTGTGCCTTTTAACCTTACACTGTTGTGTAAGCAAGTAAGTATACAGACTTATTATTATTATTTATCTAAATTTTAATGCATGCTCTTTTTCCAACTGTTTCTGAAACTTGCGTTGTGACACTGCAATTTCCCCATTGTGGGACAAGTAAAGGATTATCTGATCTTATTTACATCGACAGTCTGTTAGTCTGCGTTATAGTTGACTGGCCTCGAGTGTCCTTTGGTGTGGGTAAGCCTGATTAAAATCAGGCTACCATTTACCATTGACGTGCGCTAGCCTAGCAACTGAAAACTCTGCAGCTGGAAGGACTGCATGAAATTCGCTAAAAAGTGTCTCCACGTCTCTGCAGCACTCTCGGAACTCGGAAATGAGCCCCCATGTCAAAAATCCTGGAATATCCCTTTAATTTCATAAGGTGAGGTATGACTGTACTACATATACTGCATATACTGTATATACTGCAAATACTGTATATACTGAATCAGTACATGCAATACTACAAATACAACTATCCATGACTGTAAATACACTACCCCAGGTACAACACCTGCCCCTGTGACCCCTGTGTGACCCCTGCCCTCACTGTGTGACCCCGCCCTCACCTGTGTGACCCCGCCCTCACCGTGTGACCCCGCCCTCACCTGTGTGACCCCTGTGTGACCCCGCCCTCCCCTGTGACCCCCGTGTGACCCCGCCCTCACCTGTGTGACCCCGCCCTCCCCCGTGACCCGTGTGACCCCGCCCTCACCGTGTGACCCCCGTGTCCCCTGTGTGACCCCGCCCTCACCGTGTGACCCCGCCCTCACCTGTGTGACCCCTGTGTGACCCCTGTGTCCCCTGCCCTCACCTGTGTGACCCGTGTGACTCGTGTGACCCTGCCCTCACCTGTGTGACCCCTGTGTGACCCCTGTGTCCCCTGCCCTCACCTGTGTGACCCCCGCCCTCACCTGTGTGACCTCTGCCCTCACCTGTGTGACCCCGCCCTCACCTGTGTGACCTCTGCCCTCACCGTGTGACCCCGTCCTCACCTGTGTGACCCCCGTGTGACCCCGCCCTCACCTGTGTGACCCCTGTGTGACCCCTGCCCTCACCATGTGACCCCGCCCTCACCATGTGACCCCGCCCTCACCTGTGTGACCCCTGTGTGACCCCTGCCCTCACCATGTGACCCCGCCCTCACCATGTGACCCCGCCCTCACCTGTGTGACCCCTGCCCTCACCATGTGACCCCGCCCTCACCATGTGACCCCGCCCTCACCTGTGTGACCCCTGCCCTCACCTGTGTGACCCCTGTGACTCGTGTGACCCTGCCCTCACCTGTGTGACCCCTGTGTGACCCCTGTGTGTCCCCTGCCCTCACCATGTGACCCCGCCCTCACCATGTGACCCCGCCCTCACCTGTGTGACCCCTGCCCTCACCATGTGACCCCGCCCTCACCTGCGCCCGGCTGCTGACCCCTGGCACGCCGGCGCGGTCCAGGGGCACGGCTCCATGTTCTCTCGCTCCTTTGAACAGATCTTCCACCACTTCATTTGGACTTTTCTTTTTAGGAGGTCCCACGATCTGCTGCCCACTGCGCTCCGAGCCGCCGGCGAAGAACCTGAGGGGTCCAGACACGGGGATTTAAGAGCGCCATTTCACCTCCGTGTGCGAACCCCCTCCCCCTTCGGAGCACCAAGTCCCTCCCCCTTCAGAGCGCCAAGTCCCTCCCCCTTCAGAGCGCCAAGTCCCTCCCCCTTCAGAGCGCCAAGTCCCTCCCCCTTCAGAGCGCAGCACTGATGAACCTCCTGATGGACCTCCTGATGGACCTCCTGATGGACCTCCTGTATCAGATTTGTGTTCCGTTTGTCTCATGTTTTTGTAGATTCATGGAGAATTGTCGTGTGGAGCCTCGTACAGACTCGTACTGTTAACCATAAGGAGGGTTTAAAACAACATTCTGGAACATTCCCCGACATGGGCACCACACTGTCCTCGCTCTGCTCCACTGTTCACATCGATTCTGCTCCAGCTTGACAAAAACACTTTATGTATAAAATATTAAAATATGAAGCTAAACTCTAAGTGTTTGAGGGAACAGCTCCTGGAGGGTTCCTCGGGTTCCTCTGGAGATCTTTGTAGAGCTAAAGAGTAAAGAGTGAGAATAAAGGTGCACTGACCTTTGACCCTCCTCTTCGTCACTGTCGTCTTCGGCCTCGTGCATCAGGTCTCTGAAGGACGTCACTCTGGGCTGAGCGCTGACACAAACACACAAACACACAAACACACACTTTAAGTAAAACTGTAAAAAACACCTGAGCTACAGCGGTCCAAAGTCTTTCTGGACGGGGTGGAACTCTCGTCAAAGAGTTTAAAACCTGGACTGACGCTGGACCTGACACTGACATTTAAGGTCGTGTTCACACCTTGTTTGGTTCGTTTAAAACGAACCAGAGTTTGTTTGCTCCTTTAATTCGGACCTTTTGTTCTGGTGTGAATAAAAAACAAAAATCTCGATCTGGAGCAAACAGAACCGAGACCACCGTCTTGGCATGGTTCAATTCGAATCCTGGTGCGGTTCGTTTGAGGTGAGAATTTATTTATTTATTTATTTACCTTTATTTAACCAGGAAAAAAAGTCCCATTGAGATTCAAAGATCTCTTTTTCAAGGGAGTCCTGGCCAAGAGGCCCACACAACCCACAAGACGACAATTGAATATAAGGTCAACACAGATAAAATGTTAAAAACAATTAGAAACACAATACGACTCACCAGACAACAAATAAATCTAAAATCAACACAAATAAAATGATGAAAAACAGTTTAAAAATATTGGCATATCATCGATTGCGTTTCCAGGTCCTTTAAAAGAGTATTAAAAGAAGCCATAGGTACGAGTGTTTGAAGTTTTAAAACTCTCTGCAAACAATTCCAGTCTGCTGGAGCACGGTACTGAAAACACAGTTTTCCTTTCTCTGTTCTCACAGTAGGAACCAGCAACGTGAAAACATCCTGAGAACGTAAATTCTGGGGTCCGTCAGGCCTCCGCTGAAGATACACACTGAGGTATTGAGGGAGCAGCCCAACAAGTCCCTTATAAATAAGTTTATACCAGTGTGTGAGCCGCCGGGTCGCTAAAGCAGGACATCCAACACGAGAGAATGCAGACCGGACTCGATCCCACACAAGTTGGCTTTTTGTACTTAACGAGCTCCCGTCGTATGTCGAGCATTATGGGAAACCGAGGCTGATGAAACTAAACTAAACTAAACTAAACTTATGAGTCTTACTTATGTTTTGTGTGAAGATCAAGAGTCAGAACTTGATGCTCACATGAGTTCTGTCCTCTGTAGTCGTCTTGTCCTGTGTCTTCATCGTTTGTAAATTGATTGTAAAATAGTGTAAACTTTACGATGCTGCTCAAACATTTGTGCGAACTGTAAAAACTGAGTAAACCACATCACTATGACGACACTGAAAACAGAAACACCATGATTCTCCTTCTGTTTGGACACGGCTCATTTGTGTCCAGTGTCTGACCTCAGCACACGGGGGTTTGTTTACACATGTTGGTTCAGTTGGGGAAAAACTGCAGTGTGAAAGAACCGCACCAAAATAAAAACATAAATAAAATGTGGTCCGGACCAAAGTAAGTAAATATGGGACTTTCCTGGTGTGAAAAGGACCTAAGAAACACATTAAGCACCTCACAAAAACTGTTGATTTTAACTTAGTGAATTTTAGACACGTAAGATCCTTTATGACCCTGTATGCGGCACAAATGTTTTTACACTCTGACTCTGTCTCATATAGAGATCTGCAGGACCACCTGGGCACAGCACTCACACCAGATGAATCACTTTTTAAAAAAAGCTGTGACAATATTAGACAAGAAACCTCAGTCCACAATTTTAGACAAGTACAACCTGCTTACTTTTAAAGGTCCCATGGCATGAAATCTTCACTTTGAGTTTTTGAACGTTAATGTGAGCTCCCCTACCCGGTTTACCCCCCCCCATGGCTAAAAGTTGTGAAATGTGTAAATTGAGCATTTGCGATCCTTTTCTGCGTTTGGAAAAAAGACGATTCTGAACAAGGGAACTTTCTGACGTCACACTCGCGGAAAGGTTTCCACCCCCCGTCTGGATGTCCACCCACCGTCTCTGGAAATCACGCCCAGAGAGTTTGGACCGGCCCTTACGCAAATGCTACGAGCTACGAGCTGCGGATGTCCTTCATCCGAGCCTCTGAAACAGCAGTGGTTTCATGGAAATTTGCCTTCACGTAAGAGTGTTTTTTTCATGGGACAATACAGAGCTGGACTTGCAAATCGCTTCTCCGTGTGTGCCCTCCTCCTCCGATACAAACACAGCACACAGCTCAGAGCGCTAATCCAGGAAACAGCGGCGTATTTGGCCACACCCCCACCCGCTGCACTGGCCTGTCTCTGTCCTCCTCATTTGCATTCAAGCAACAACGCCCAGAATAAAGTGTTTCAGAGACAGAGTTATGACTCTGACTGTCTTCAGGAGGCTCTCTCATGCACTGAGGCTTGATTCATTTACAGTATTAGGGAACCATTAAGGAGCCATATAAAAGCATCAACAAGTACCATGTCATGGGACCTTTAAGAATGCTGTTCATTTTAAATCTGGTTCTTTCATATGTAAAGTTTTACATGGACCTGTTCCTCCTCCGCTACAGGATTTTATTTTCAAAAAGACCCCGCACAGACCCCGGGGGAACCAAGAGGTCCCGCGCAGACCCCGGGGGAACCGTGAGGTCCCGCACAGACCCCGGGGGAACCGTGAGGTCCCGCACAGACCCCGGGGGAACCGTGAGGTCCCGCTCAGACCCCGGGGGAACCGTGAGGTCCCGCGCAGACCCCGGGGAACCGTGAGGTCCCGCGCAGACCCCGGGGGAACCGTGAGGTCCCGCGCAGACCCCGGGGGAGACACTTTAAATCACACCTGAAACAGCGGCTAAAGGAGAACCAGACCTGTGACACTTTTAACGTTTAATGTTTTAATGTTGGTGTTATTGTGAGTTGTCGTCGTTTTTGTTGTTTTTCCTGTTTTTGTTGTTTTTGTAGAAGTGACTTTATTGATCTCACACAGGAGAAATTCTTCTCTGCATTTAACCCATCCTGTTATCAGGAGCAGTGGGCAGCACATTACTGCGCCCGGGGACCATCTCCATGATCTTCTTGCTTCGGTTTGGTCAGGACCTCAGCTGAGGGGTATTCCATGAACATCGCTAAACATAGCGGCGACTAAGTGCCAAGTCCTCGCCTGACTTAGCCGCAACTTAGACTAAAGCCTGAAGCCGTTCCACTAACGCATTTCAGCTGCGGCTCAGCAGCGCTAACTTCAGTCTGGCCTAATCAGGCCTGGCCTAGACGAGTGCACGGGGGACATAAGAAGCCCTGAACAAGCGACTGTCGAAAACGCCATCATGTCGAAGATTCGGGCCGATTATTTCAGTGCATCAGAACAGAAGTTGCTTTTGGAACTCTACAACACATTTGCAATAACCAAGGCCAGAGACATGGCGTGGCAGAAGATCGCCGAGCGCTTAAATACGTAAGTGAAGTCCTATAACAGTGCTGGAGGTTGAGTTTTTTAAGTATGTTTTCACCATCGGTGTCAAGACAAGTCTGTGGCGCAGGGGAAATGTTACGGTCTGGGGTGTGGGAGATTGTGACTTCGATTCTCAGGGAGAACAGTTGATGTCATAAATATTATATATTTGTATAGCAGTCTTGTCAGTTGTAATTTATTTTTACTGTGTAAAAGTATTTGCTCCAACTAATACGTTAAACTGTGTTATCTTGTCTTTGAGCAGGAATAATGTGAAGAGGACTGTTTTGCAGGTAAAGACAAAGCATAAAAACATTTTGCGGAGTGGTAAGTAGGCTAATATTAATATTATTATTCAGTGAAATTAGTAATACTGTTGAACTGGTACCTTAATTTAATTTAAAATTAACAGTAGCTACCAAGCCACAGGAGGTGGGAGCCCCCCTCAAAACCTTTCACCTGCACAGGAGCTGGCACTGGCCCTAAACCGGGGTCGCCCACTGGTGGAGGTAATTGAAGGAGGGACCCCATCAAAGATCCTTCCTGCGAGTTCTCGTGAAGAGTATATTCAAGGTATTCTCTAGGCTAATGCTTGCCTCAGCTGTGATCCAAGCATTTGTGTATTTTAATAGTATGTTTGAGTTCTAGTTACTGAAGATGGCGTACACTTGGACCCTCCTCAGCAGTCCTCCAGCAGTGCCTTGCCTGACCCTCAGCAGTCCTCCAGCAGTGCCTTGCCTGACCCTCAGCGGTCCTCCAGCAGTGCCTTGCCTGACCCTCAGCGGTCCTCCAGCAGTGCCTTGCCTGACCCTCAGCAGTCCTCCAGCAGTGCCTTGCCTGACCCTCAGCAGTCCTCCAGCAGTGCCTTGCCTGACCCTCAGCAGTCCTCCAGCAGTGCCTTGCCTGACCCTCCTCAGCAGTCCTCCAGCAGTGCCTTGCCTGACCCTCAGCAGTCCTCCAGCAGTGCCTTGCCTGACCCTCAGCAGTCCTCCAGCAGTGCCTTGCCTGACCCTCAGCAGTCCTCCAGCAGTGCCTTGCCTGACCCTCAGCAGTCCTCCAGCAGTGCCTTGCCTGACCCTCAGCAGTCCTCCAGCAGTGGCCTCACACCAGAATGTCATACCTAATGTCTTATTGTTTTATGCCTATTGATGGAAATTGATAAATAGGATTTCATTAAAGAGGCTTGCACAGCATCTCTGAAGCAAATTTGTTGAATCATTGAAATGTTGCATCATGGAGTGTGCCTGTTATTTGTCTACATTTTGTTTTAAAGTAAAGGTTTACCTTTAACTGTATTCTTTGATAGAGATGTCACATAAAATATAAAGTGTCAATGTCGTCAAGTGAGAGTGATGTTAGGCCCAACTGATACAAGTTCTATGATATGAAGAATTTTAGGTTAAACTCATTCACATTTGTGTAATATGTGGCAAATGTAAATTCGTGAAAATATAACACAAAAATTAACTTGCGCATGAATACGTCAAAAGCGGGAATCGAACCCGCGACGCCCACACAAAAGACGCAGGATTTAACCACTCGACCAAAGTGTTTCTTGGTAATGGCTTTGGAATTCTTCTAAATGTTAATGTCATAAAGACAACGGTGCAAAAGCATATTTTTAAATTACCGGAGATTTGTCAAGAACCAAGAACGTAAGGTCATTTATTTTTTTGCTGATATTGTTTTCGGACAACACAGATACTCATGCGGGAGGTGTGCGGAACTGATTGTTTGACACTCTGTTTACGTCAGGTACGTATTCTCTGCGACACGGCCTAATTAAGCCACATCTTTAGCCTGGCCGGTACCAGACTTCCCGCTAAAACCATGTTGCCCCAGTAACTCAGCGGGGACTAAGTTTAGCGAGAGTCATGGAACCAAACTCTCACTAAAACTAGCGCCAACTGTGGAATAAAGCCGGACTTTGTGCTTAGTCGCTTTAGTGGAATACCCCACTGGAGGATTTTACCTGGAGCATGTTTTGGGCTTGGCTTTTTGCTGTTTTAGTTGTTTGTGTAGTATTTGTAGTATTTGTAGTATGTAGTATGTGTAGTATTTCTTGTTTGTGTAGTATTTGTAGTATGTGTAGTATGTGTAGTACTTGTTGCATTTGTTGTTTGTGTAGTATTTGTTTGTGTAGTATGTGTAGTATTTGTAGCATGTGTAGTATGTGTAGTATTTGTAGTATGTGTAGTATGTGTAGTATTTGTAGTATGTGTAGTATGTGTAGTATTTGTAGTATGTGTAGTATGTGTAGTATTTGTTTGTGTAGTATGTGTAGTATTTGTTTGTGTAGTATGTGTAGTATTTGTTTGTGTAGTATTTGTAGTATTTGTAGTTTGTGTAGTATGTGTAGTATGTGTAGTATGTGTAGTATGTGTAATATTTGTAGTATGTGTAGTATGTGTAATATTTGTAGTATGTGTAGTATGTGTAATATTTGTAGTATGTGTAGTATGTGTAGTATTTGTAGTGTGTAGTATTTGTTTGTGTAGTATGTGTAGTATTAGTATGTGTAGTATGTGTAGTATTTGTAGTATTTGTAGTATGTGTAGTATGTGTAGTATGTGTAGTGTGTAGTATGTAGTATGTGTAGTATGTAGTATGTGTAGTATGTGTAGTATGTGTAGTATTTGTAGTATGTGTAGTATTTGTAGTGTGTAGTATGTAGTATGTGTAGTATGTGTAGTATGTGTAGTATGTGTAGTATTTGTAGTGTGTAGTATTTGTTTGTGTAGTATGTGTAGTAGTATGTGTAGTAGTATGTGTAGTATGTGTAGTATTTGTTTGTGTAGTATGTGTAGTATTTGTAGTGTGTAGTATTTGTTTGTGTAGTATGTGTAGTAGTATGTGTAGTATGTGTAGTAGTATGTGTAGTATGTGTAGTATTTGTTTGTGTAATATGTGTAGTATGTGTAGTATGTGTAGTAGTATGTGTAGTATGTGTAGTAGTATGTGTAGTAGTATGTGTAGTATGTGTAGTAGTATGTGTAGTATGTGTAGTAGTATGTGTAGTATGTGTAGTATGTGTAGTATGTGTAGTAGTATGTGTAGTATGTGTAGTATGTGTAGTAGTATGTGTAGTATGTGTAGTATGTGTAGTATTTGTAGTGTGTAGTATTTGTTTGTGTAGTATGTGTAGTATGTGTAGTATGTGTAGTATGTGTAGTATGTGTAGTAGTATGTGTAGTATGTGTAGTAGTATGTGTAGTAGTATGTGTAGTATGTGTAGTAGTATGTGTAGTATGTGTAGTAGTATGTGTAGTATGTGTAGTAGTATGTGTAGTATGTGTAGTAGTATGTGTAGTATGTGTAGTATGTGTAGTAGTATGTGTAGTATGTGTAGTAGTATGTGTAGTATGTGTAGTATGTGTAGTATTTGTAGTGTGTAGTATTTGTTTGTGTAGTATGTGTAGTATGTGTAGTATGTGTAGTATGTGTAGTACTATGTGTAGTATTTGTTTGTGTAGTATGTGTAGTATGTGTAGTATGTGTAGTATTTGTTTGTGTAGTATTTGTTTGTGTAGTATGTGTAGTATTTGTAGTATGTGTAGTATGTGTAGTATGTGTAGTATTTGTAGTATGTGTAGTATGTAGTATGTGTAGTATGTGTAGTATGTGTAGTATTTGTAGTGTGTAGTATTTGTTTGTGTAGTATGTGTAGTAGTAGTATGTGTAGTATTTGTAGTATTTGTAGTATGTGTAGTATGTGTAGTATGTGTAGTATGTGTAGTGTGTAGTATGTAGTATGTGTAGTATGTAGTATGTGTAGTATGTGTAGTATGTGTTGTATTTGTACTATGTGTAGTATTTGGAGTGTGTAGTATGTAGTATGGGGAGTATGTGTAGTATGTCTAGTATTTGTAGTGTGTAGTATTTGTTTGTGTAGTATGTGTAGTAGTATGTGTAGTAGTATGTGTAGTATGTGTAGTATTTGTTTGTGTAGTATGTGTAGTATTTGTAGTGTGTAGTATTTGTTTGTGTAGTATGTGTAGTAGTATGTGTAGTATGTGTAGTAGTATGTGTAGTATGTGTAGTATTTGTTTGTGTAATATGTGTAGTATGTGTAGTATGTGTAGTAGTATGTGTAGTATGTGTAGTAGTATGTGTAGTAGTATGTGTAGTATGTGTAGTAGTATGTGTAGTATGTGTAGTAGTATGTGTAGTATGTGTAGTATGTGTAGTATTTGTAGTGTGTAGTATTTGTTTGTGTAGTATGTGTAGTATGTGTAGTATGTGTAGTAGTATGTGTAGTATGTGTAGTAGTATGTGTAGTAGTATGTGTAGTATGTGTAGTAGTATGTGTAGTATGTGTAGTAGTATGTGTAGTATGTGTAGTAGTATGTGTAGTATGTGTAGTAGTATGTGTAGTATGTGTAGTATGTGTAGTAGTATGTGTAGTATGTGTAGTATGTGTAGTAGTATGTGTAGTATGTGTAGTATGTGTAGTATTTGTAGTGTGTAGTATTTGTTTGTGTAGTATGTGTAGTATGTGTAGTATGTGTAGTATGTGTAGTAGTATGTGTAGTATTTGTTTGTGTAGTATGTGTAGTATGTGTAGTATGTGTAGTATTTGTTTGTGTAGTATTTGTTTGTGTAGTATGTGTAGTATTTGTAGTATGTGTAGTATGTGTAGTAGTATGTGTAGCATGTGTAGTATGTGTAGTATTTGTAGTGTGTAGTATTTGTTTGTGTAGTATGTGTAGTATGTGTAGTAGTATGTGTAGTATGTGTAGTATGTGTAGTAGTATGTGTAGTATGTGTAGTAGTATGTGTAGTATGTGTAGTATGTGTAGTAGTATGTGTAGTATGTGTAGTATGTGTAGTAGTATGTGTAGTATTTGTTTGTGTAGTATGTGTAGTATGTGTAGTATGTAGTATGTGTAGTATGTGTAGTATGTGTAGTATGTGTAGTAGTATGTGTAGTATGTGTAGTATGTGTAGTAGTATGTGTAGTAGTATGTGTAGTATGTGTAGTATGTGTAGTAGTATGTGTAGTATGTGTAGTATGTGTAGTATTTGTAGTGTGTAGTATTTGTTTGTGTAGTATGTGTAGTATTTGTAGTATGTGTAGTATGTGTAGTAGTATGTGTAGTATTTGTTTGTGTAGTATGTGTAGTATTTGTAGTATGTGTAGTATTTGTTTGTGTAGTATTTGTTTGTGTAGTATGTGTAGTATTTGTAGTATGTGTAGTATGTGTAGTATTTGTAGTATGTGTAGTATGTAGTATGTGTAGCATGTGTAGTATGTGTAGTATTTGTAGTGTGTAGTATTTGTTTGTGTAGTATGTGTAGTATGTGTAGTATGTGTAGTATGTGTAGTATGTGTAGTAGTATGTGTAGTATGTGTAGTAGTATGTGTAGTATGTGTAGTATGTGTAGTAGTATGTGTAGTATGTGTAGTATGTGTAGTATGTGTAGTATGTGTAGTATGTGTAGTATGTAGTATGTGTAGCATGTGTAGTATGTGTAGTATTTGTAGTGTGTAGTATTTGTTTGTGTAGTATGTGTAGTAGTATGTGTAGTATGTGTAGTATGTGTAGTAGTATGTGTAGTATGTGTAGTAGTATGTGTAGTATGTGTAGTATGTGTAGTAGTATGTGTAGTATGTGTAGTAGTATGTG
>JAVJIX010000221.1:1020000-1055000 GCA_036785185.1 Paratrypauchen microcephalus
GACGCATGTTTGTACACATGTAAATTACAGGATTATAATTTTTTTCTGCAGTTTTTCTAAGGCTATAAAAGAGGAGACAATGTTTGTTCTGGTAAAACAAATACTTTAATAAAATAAAAGTCCTTTACATTTACAAAAGTGTTCTAAAATATTTAAAGTGTAAAAGAGTCTTGTGTCTGGCCCCTGTGCTGCAGGGACGTCGTGTTTTTACAGTGTAAAGGTCAGATGTCATAGTGGGCGGGGCTTCGCTCAAACTACGAAAATATGAACTTTGACCCAGACGTGAGGGTCACAGGGTCCAACTGAAAAGTACCACAGTGTCTTTAAGTCCACAGGAGACAGACGTGTCCCCCACACTGAGGACAGGAGACGGACCCACACACTCGTCCACAGACGCACAGAGACATGTCCCACACGAGGACACTTTAAGGACACTTTAAGGTCCTGAGACAGTTTTGCTTCTTCAGATTATGCAAAACAAAAGTTCAGAACACCTGATGCCCTCACGCCACAGGGCCAAGGGTCACTGTCCACGAGCCGGTCAGGAGGTGGCACCGGTGCTGGACAGGAGGTGGCGCCGGTCAGGAGGTGGTGCTGGTCAGGAGGTGGCGCCGGTCAGGAGGTGGCGCCGGTCAGGAGGTGGGGCTGGACAGGAGGTGGCGCCGGTCAGGAGGTGGCGCCGGTCAGGAGGTGGCGCTGGTCAGGAGGTGGTGCTGGTCAGGAGGTGGTGCTGGTCAGGAGGTGGCGCCGGTCAGGAGGTGGCGCCGGTCAGGAGGTGGTGCTGGTCAGGAGGTGGGGCTGGTCAGGAGGTGGCGCCGGTCAGGAGGTGGCGCTGTTTTCTCGCGCCTGCCTGATGCCGTAGAGCCACTTGATGACTCTGGCGTTCCTCTCGATCACAGAGATCCCGTACGGCGTGCGCTCTTTAGGCTCCTCCCCCTCGCCGTCCTCTCTTTCCTCCTCGCACTCAGAGCTAGGCGTGCTGACGCTGCGGAGCTTTGGGATGATGTCAGAGTTCGCCCGGGTGAAGCGCTCCGCGCCGCCCGCCTCCAGCTCGCCCGGGTCCAGGCCGCAGTAGTTGAAGAAGCGCTCGCGGTCGGCAGAGGCGCGAGAGAAATGGTCGCTGAGGTCTGACTTGGAGCGGTGGAGGGCAGGGCGTTTGTGGGCGGAGCCTCTGGAGCTGGCGCTGAGGCGGGTGAAGGCAGGTGAGGCGGGGGGGACACCCGTGCGGCACAGCAGGGGGCTCTGGGGTGGGAACGCGGGCGCAGAGGGTAAGGAGGGGGGCGTGGCCTGGGCATATGCAGCTGGCGGTGGGACCAGGGGCGGGGCCTGTCCCTGGGGTGTCTGACGCAGGCGTCGGGGGTGCAGGGGGAGGAGGGGCCTCCTCTGGGGGCGTCGGCCTTCAGCCTGAGGGTGCACGTCAACACGCCGCACTGCCACCGGAGCTGCGGCGGCCGGGCACAGAGGGGCGGGGCACAGAGGGGCGGGGACACGGGCGTGGCGAGCGGGCACAGGGGGTGGGCGAGCAGGCACGGGGGGTGGCTGGGGCTGTGCTGTGATTGGACAGGAGGAGGAGAAAAGGGCGGGGACTGTCCGGTTGGGTTCAGGTTGGGTTCTGGGCCGGTTCTCGACACTGCTCCCTACGCTCTGAGCGGAGGAGGACGGCGAGGAGGAGGACGGAGGTGACGAGGGCGAGGAAGACGAGGAGCAGGCCGTGGCTCCGTCACAAACGTTGATGAGGTCGTTGAGGATGTCCAGGTCCAGACGGGGAACTCTCTGACCTGAGGAACCAGAAGAACGTGCAAATGTGAGAATCAGAGTCTGACTGAAGCCTCCACCAGAGGGCGCCAGAACCACCAGAGGGCGCCAGAAACACCAGAGGGCGCCAGAACCACCAGAGGGCGCCAGAACCACCAGAGGGCGCCAGAACCACTGACACCAAAACAAAGAAACAGCCACATAAACAAAGTGGAGCTGTGTTCACTACTGCCCCCAGTGCTCAGCTCAGGTACTGCTCCAGGGATAAGACTCCACAGCCGTTTCTCAATTCAGAGAGTGCACGGTTCTGAGCGTCCTTGGAGGGGGATGTGCGTCATATCCGGCGCGACAACCGCCGTTCCATTTGGTTTTTGTCCCCTGCACAGTTAAGACGCGGTCTGAACACCGCAGTCGTTTCCATGGAAATCGGGGCGTGGACCAAGCGTGCAAACATTCACACTTCGCACACTCAAAAGCCCCAGCATGCACAGCGCGGAAGGATATATGACTACAAACATGGGCTCGCCAGAAACATCCACAAGTGAGAGTTGCGACGTCACTATAAAATATACGTACTGGTTCACCTCACCTACAACTATGCTACATGAAACTCTTCATAAACTACGCTAAACATGTGTGACGGTAGCCGTAACGGCATAGTTCACGACACCTGTATTATCGTTCACATGCTTTTCCCCTTACACTTCTATATTTCCTTTGCTGTTGTAATGCTGGATATTCTACAGTGTCGCCATGTCCAGCGTTTACTCTAAGCTGCGCACTGTTCGCACATTCTCAGCGCACAAGAAAACCTATGCAGCGCCCTGTAAACCAGGGATGAAAGAGCTTTTAGCAGATCTCCGCTTTTTATTCAGCCGCGGGGTCATTTTTTGTGCGAGCCGCATGGGGGGGGGGTGTTAGTGTGTGTTTGCTCAGACACATTAAAAATTAGGGGGAACATTGGCCATGTCCCAATTCCAAGTATTACTAGTCGCAATAGAATAATATTTTTGTCTTTAGGGAACAAGGAGCAGACCACCCGGCTCATTGAGCTGAGGCGGGACCTGTTCCATTTCACAGACGCCCATGTGAGAAATGTAGTGCACCAAGGACAGAGCGAGTGTGCGCCGTCTCGACGACAGACCGAGACCACACTCAGAACCGTGCAGTCGCTGAATTGGGAAACGGCTCACATGTTCTGAGGAGAACCACACAGAACCACACAGAACCACACAGAACCACACAGAACCACACAGAACCACACAGAACCACAGAGAGTCCAGTGGAAGTCCCTGGAGCCAGAGTCAGAAGAGCCGGAAGAGCCGCCATGAACACTTCCTGTTTAGAACACGGCAGCTAACGCGTTAGCTACGTCAGAGAGCAGAGGATTATGGGATAATTCCAGGGAATATTCTGGTAAATAAACTGAAACAAAAAGAGAAAAGGGCAAGTCCCAAACCCTTAAACCCTTAAACCCTTGAACCCTTGAACCCTTGAACCCTTGAACCCTTGGCGCGTCCTCACCTGTGGGCGACCCTCTGTGGGCGTGGTCTTCACGGGGCCTCGGGGCAGAGAGGGGGGAGGGCATCAGGGGCTTTCGGATGATAGGAGCCTGTCTGTTGAGCGCCACCTGTTGGCTCTTGACGTACTTGGCCTTGTCGGCCTCCAGTCGCTCCACAGCGCTCAGTTTACGTGTCGGGTTTGAGCTCTGGCGTCTGAAATAATCGGGGCCTTTGTGCAGGATCCTGAATGGCGCCCCCGCCAGGCACCTGTTGGCAGGACGCAGAGTCTCCACTGGCATTTTACCTGAAACAAAACACAAAACTACAGAGTGAGTCTACAGAGAACAGAGTCTACAGAGAACAGAGTCTACAGAGAACAGAGTCTACAGAGAACAGAGTCTACAGAGAACAGAGTCTACAGAGAACAGTCTACAGAGAACAGAGTCTACAGAGAACAGAGTCTACAGAGAACAGTCTACAGAGAACAGAGTCTACAGAGAACAGAGTCTACAGAGAACAGAGTCTACAGAGAACAGAGTCTACAGAGAACAGTCTACAGAGAACAGAGTCTACAGAGAACAGAGTCTACAGAGAACAGTCTACAGAGAACAGAGTCTACAGAGAACTGTCTACAGAGAACAGAGTCTACAGAGAACAGTCTACAGAGAACAGTCTACAGAGAACAGTCTCTACAGGGAACAGTCTACAGAGAACAGTCTACAGAGAACAGTCTACAGAGAACAGTCTACAGAGAACAGAGTCTACAGAGAACAGAGTCTACAGAGAACAGAGTCTACAGGGAACAGAGTCTACAGAGAACAGTCTACAGAGAACAGAGTCTACAGAGAACAGTCTACAGAGAACAGAGTCTACAGGGAACAGTCTACAGAGAACAGGGTCTACAGAGAACAGGGTCTACAGAGAACAGTCTACAGAGAACAGTCTACAGAGAACAGAGTCTACAGAGAACAGTCTACAGAGAGCAGAGTCTACAGAGAGCAGAGTCTACAGAGAACAGTCTACAGAGAACAGTCTACAGAGAACAGAATCTACAGAGAACAGTCTACAGAGAACAGAATCTACAGAGAACAGAGTCTACAGAGAACAGAGTCTACAGGGAACAGAGTCTACAGAGAACAGAGTCTACAGAGAACAGTCTACAGGGAACAGAGTCTACAGAAAACAGTCTACAGAGAACAGAGTCTACAGAGAACAGAGTCTACAGAGAACAGTCTACAGAGAACAGAGTCTACAGGGAACAGTCTACAGAGAACAGAGTCTACAGAGAACAGTCTACAGAGAACAGTCTACAGAGAACAGAGTCTACAGAGAGCAGAGTCTACAGAGAACAGAGTCTACAGAGAACAGTCTACAGAGAACAGTCTACAGAGAACAGAGTCTACAGAGAACAGAGTCTACAGAGAACAGTCTACAGAGAACAGAGTCTACAGAGAACAGAGTCTACAGAGAACAGAGTCTACAGAGAACAGAGTCTACAGAGAACAGAGTCTACAGAGAACAGTCTACAGAGAGCAGAGTCTACAGAGAACAGAGTCTACAGAGAACAGAGTCTACAGAGAACAGAGTCTACAGAGAACAGAGTCTACAGAGAACAGAGTCTACAGAGAACAGTCTACAGAGAACAGAGTCTACAGAGAACAGAGTCTACAGAGAACAGAGTCTACAGAGAACAGAGTCTACAGGGAACAGTCTACAGAGAACAGAGTCTACAGAGAACAGAGTCTACAGAGAACAGTCTACAGAGAACAGTCTACAGAGAACAGTCTACAGAGAACAGTCTACAGAGAACAGTCTACAGAGAACAGAGTCTACAGAGAACAGTCTACAGAGAACAGAGTCTACAGGGAACAGAGTCTACAGAGAACAGTCTACAGAGAACAGAGTGTACAGAGAACAGTCTACAGAGCACAGTCTACAGAGAACAGTCTACAGAGAACAGAGTCTACAGGGAACAGTCTACAGAGAACAGTCTCTACAGAGAACAGTCTACAGAGAACAGAGTCTACAGAGAACAGTCTACAGAGAACAGAGTCTACAGGGAACAGTCTACAGAGAACAGAGTCTACAGAGAACAGAGTCTACAGAGAACAGAGTCTACAGAGAACAGTCTACAGAGAGCAGAGTCTACAGAGAACAGAGTCTACAGGGAACAGAGTCTACAGAGAACAGTCTACAGAGAACAGTCTACAGAGAACAGTCTACAGAGAACAGAGTCTACAGAGAACAGAGTCTACAGAGAACAGAGTCTACAGAGAACAGAGTCTACAGAGAACAGAGTCTACAGAGAACAGTCTACAGAGAACAGAGTCTACAGAGAACTGTCTACAGAGAACAGAGTCTACAGAGAACATTCTACAGAGAACAGAGTCTACAGGGAACAGAGTGTACAGAGAACAGTCTACAGAGAACAGTCTACAGAGAACAGTCTACAGAGAACAGAGTCTACAGGGAACAGTCTACAGAGAACAGTCTACAGAGAACAGTCTACAGAGAACAGAGTCTACAGAGAACAGAGTCTACAGAGAACAGAGTCTACAGGGAACAGAGTCTACAGAGAACAGTCTACAGAGAACAGAGTCTACAGAGAACAGTCTACAGAGAACAGAGTCTACAGGGAACAGTCTACAGAGAACAGGGTCTACAGAGAACAGGGTCTACAGAGAACAGTCTACAGAGAACAGAGTCTACAGAGAACAGTCTACAGAGAGCAGAGTCTACAGAGAGCAGAGTCTACAGAGAACAGTCTACAGAGAACAGTCTACAGAGAACAGAATCTACAGAGAACAGTCTACAGAGAACAGAATCTACAGAGAACAGAGTCTACAGAGAACAGAGTCTACAGGGAACAGAGTCTACAGAGAACAGAGTCTACAGAGAACAGTCTACAGGGAACAGAGTCTACAGAAAACAGTCTACAGAGAACAGAGTCTACAGAGAACAGTCTACAGAGAACAGAGTCTACAGAGAACAGAGTCTACAGAGAACAGAGTCTACAGAGAACAGAGTCTACAGAGAACAGAGTCTACAGAGAACAGAGTCTACAGAGAACAGAGTCTACAGAGAGCAGAGTCTACAGAGAACAGTCTACAGAGAACAGTCTACAGAGAACAGTCTACAGAGAACAGAGTCTACAGAGAACAGAGTCTACAGAGAACAGTCTACAGAGAGCAGAGCCTACAGAGAACAGAGTCTACAGAGAACAGAGTCTACAGAGAACAGAGTCTACAGAGAACAGACTACAGAGAACAGTCTACAGAGAACAGTCTACAGAGAGCAGAGTCTACAGAGAACAGAGTCTACAGAGAACAGAGTCTACAGAGAACAGAGTCTACAGAGAACAGAGTCTACAGAGAACAGAGTCTACAGAGAACAGAGTCTACAGAGAACAGAGTCTACAGAGAACAGAGTCTACAGAGAACAGTCTACAGAGAACAGAGTCTACAGAGAACAGAGTCTACAGAGAACAGAGTCTACAGAGAACAGTCTACAGAGAACAGAGTCTACAGAGAACAGAGTCTACAGAGAACAGAGTCTACAGAGAACAGAGTCTACAGAGAACAGACTACAGAGAACAGAGTCTACAGAGAACAGTCTACAGAGAGCAGAGTCTACAGAGAACAGAGTCTACAGAGAACAGAGTCTACAGAGAACAGTCTACAGAGAACAGAGTCTACAGAGAACAGTCTACAGAGAACAGAGTCTACAGAGAACAGAGTCTACAGAGAACAGAGTCTACAGAGAACAGAGTCTACAGGGAACAGTCTACAGAGAACAGAGTCTACAGAGAACAGAGTCTACAGAGAACAGAGTCTACAGAGAACAGTCTACAGAGAACAGTCTACAGAGAACAGTCTACAGAGAACAGAGTCTACAGAGAACAGAGTCTACAGAGAACAGAGTCTACAGAGAACAGTCTACAGAGAACAGAGTCTACAGGGAACAGAGTCTACAGAGAACAGTCTACAGAGAACAGAGTGTACAGAGAACAGTCTACAGAGAACAGTCTACAGAGAACAGTCTACAGAGAACAGTCTACAGAGAACAGAGTCTACAGGGAACAGTCTCTACAGAGAACAGTCTCTACAGAGAACAGTCTCTACAGAGAACAGTCTACAGAGAACAGTCTCTACAGAGAACAGTCTCTACAGAGAACAGAGTCTACAGAGAACAGTCTCTACAGAGAACAGAGTCTACAGAGAACAGTCTACAGGGAACAGAGTCTACAGAGAAAAGTCTACAGAGAACAGAGTCTACAGAGAACAGTCTACAGGGAACAGAGTCTACAGAGAACAGTCTACAGAGAACAGTCTACAGAGAACAGTCTACAGAGAACAGAGTCTACAGAGAACAGAGTCTACAAAGAACAGTCTACAGAGAACAGGGTCTACAGAGAACAGGGTCTACAGAGAACAGGGTCTACAGAGAACAGGGTCTACAGAGAACAGAGTCTACAGAGAACAGAGTCTACAGAGAACAGAGTCTACAGAGAGCAGTCTACAGAGAACAGAGTCTACAGAGAACAGAGTCTACAGAGAACAATCTACAGAGAACAGTCTACAGAGAACAATCTACAGAGAACAATCTACAGAGAACAGAGTCTACAGAGAACAGAGTCTACAGAGAACAATCTACAGAGAACAGAGTCTACAGAGAACAGAGTCTACAGAGAACAGAGTCTACAGAGAACAGTCTACAGAGAACAGAGTCTACAGGGAACAGTCTACAGAGAACAGAGTCTACAGGGAACAGTCTACAGAGAACAGTCTACAGAGAACAGTCTACAGAGAACAGTCTACAGAGAACAGAGTCTACAGGGAACAGTCTACAGAGAAGAGTCTACAGAGAACAGTCTACAGAGAACAGAGTCTACAGAGAATAGTCTACAGAGAACAGAGTCTACAGGGAACAGTCTACAGAGAACAGAGTCTACAGAGAACAGTCTACAGAGAACAGTCTACAGAGAACAGAGTCTACAGAGAACAGAGTCTACAGAGAACAGAGTCTACAGAGAACAGAGTCTACAGAGAACAGAGTCTACAGAGAACAGTCTACAGAGAACAGTCTACAGAGAACAGAGTCTACAGAGAACAGAGTCTACAGGGAACAGAGTCTACAGGGAACAGTCTACAGAGAACAGTCTACAGAGAACAGTCTACAGAGAACAGAGTCTACAGAGAACAGAGTCTACAGAGAACAGAGTCTACAGAGAACAGAGTCTACAGAGAACAGAGTCTACAGAGAACAGAGTCTACAGAGAACAGTTTACAGAGAACAGAGTCTACAGAGAACAGAGTCTACAGGGAACAGAGTCTACAGAGAACAGAGTCTACAGAGAACAATCTACAGAGAACAGTCTACAGAGAACAGTCTACAGAGAACAGAGTCTACAGGGAACAGTCTACAGAGAACAGAGTCTACAGAGAATAGTCTACAGAGAACAGAGTCTACAGGGAACAGTCTACAGAGAACAGAGTCTACAGAGAACAGTCTACAGAGAACAGAGTCTACATAGAACAGAGTCTACAGGGAACAGAGTCTACAGAGAACAGTCTACAGAGAACAGTCTACAGAGAACAGAGTCTACAGAGAACAGAGTCTACAGAGAACAGAGTCTACAGAGAACAGTCTACAGAGAACAGAGTCTACAGGGAACAGTCTACAGAGAACAGAGTCTACAGAGAACAGAGTCTACAGAGAACAGTCTATAGAGAACAGAGTCTACAGGGAACAGTCTACAGAGAACAGAGTCTACAGAGAACAGTCTACAGAGAACAGAGTCTACAGGGAACAGAGTCTACAGGGAACAGAGTCTACAGGGAACAGACTACAGAGAACAGTCTACAGAGAACAGACTCTACAGAGAACAGACTCTACAGAGAACAGACTCTACAGAGAACAGAGTCTACAGGGAACAGTCTACAGAGAACAGAGTCTACAGGGAACAGAGTCTACAGGGAACAGTCTACAGAGAACAGAGTCTACAGAGAACAGAGTCTACAGAGAACAGTCTACAGAGAACAGTCTACAGAGAACAGTCTACAGAGAACAGAGTCTACAGGGAACAGAGTCTACAGGGAACAGAGTCTACAGGGAACAGAGTCTACAGAGAACAGAGTCTACAGAGAACAGAGTCTACAGAGAACAGAGTCTACACAGAGAACAGTCTACAGAGAACAGTCTACAGGGAACAGTCTACAGAGAACAGAGTCTACAGAGAACAGAGTCTACAGAGAACAGAGTCTACCGAGAACAGAGTCTACCGAGAACAGAGTCTACCGAGAACAGAGTCTACCGAGAACAGAGTCTACAGAGAACAGAGTCTACAGAGAACAGAGTCTACAGAGAACAGAGTCTACAGAGAACAGAGTCTACAGAGAACAGTCTACAGGGAACAGAGTCTACAGAGAACAGAGTCTACAGAGAACAGAGTCTACAGAGAACAGTGTCTACAGAGAACAGAGTCTACAGAGAACAGAGTCTACAGAGAACAGAGTCTACAGAGAACAGAGTCTACAGAGAACAGAGTCTACAGAGAACAGAGTCTACAGAGAACAGAGTCTACAGAGAACAGAGTCTACAGAGAACAGTCTACAGGGAACAGTCTACAGAGAACAGAGTCTACAGAGAACAGAGTCTACAGAGAACAGAGTCTACAGAGAACAGTGTCTACAGAGAACAGAGTCTACAGAGAACAGAGTCTACAGAGAACAGAGTCTACAGAGAACAGTCTACAGAGAACAGAGTCTACAGAGAACAGAGTCTACAGAGAACAGTCTACAGAGAACAGTCTACAGAGAACAGTCTACAGAGAACAGAGTCTACAGAGAACAGAGTCTACAGAGAACAGAGTCTACAGAGAACAGAGTCTACAGAGAACAGTCTACAGAGAACAGAGTCTACAGAGAACAGTCTACAGAGAACAGTCTACAGAGAACAGAGTCTACAGAGAACAGAGTCTACAGAGAACAGAGTCTACAGAGAACAGTCTACAGAGAACAGAGTCTACAGAGAACAGAGTCTACAGAGAACAGACTACAGAGAACAGTCTACAGAGAACAGTCTACAGAGAGCAGAGTCTACAGAGAACAGAGTCTACAGAGAACAGAGTCTACAGAGAACAGTCTACAGAGAACAGAGTCTACAGAGAACAGTCTACAGAGAACAGAGTCTACAGAGAACAGAGTCTACAGAGAACAGAGTCTACAGAGAACAGAGTCTACAGGGAACAGTCTACAGAGAACAGAGTCTACAGAGAACAGAGTCTACAGAGAACAGTCTACAGAGAACAGTCTACAGAGAACAGTCTACAGAGAACAGAGTCTACAGGGAACAGAGTCTACAGAGAACAGTCTACAGAGAACAGAGTGTACAGAGAACAGTCTACAGAGAACAGTCTACAGAGAACAGTCTACAGAGAACAGTCTACAGAGAACAGAGTCTACAGGGAACAGTCTCTACAGAGAACAGTCTCTACAGAGAACAGTCTCTACAGAGAACAGTCTACAGAGAACAGTCTCTACAGAGAACAGTCTCTACAGAGAACAGAGTCTACAGAGAACAGTCTCTACAGAGAACAGAGTCTACAGAGAACAGTCTACAGGGAACAGAGTCTACAGAGAAAAGTCTACAGAGAACAGAGTCTACAGAGAACAGTCTACAGGGAACAGAGTCTACAGAAAACAGTCTACAGAGAACAGAGTCTACAGAGAACAGTCTACAGAGAACAGAGTCTACAGAGAACAGAGTCTACAAAGAACAGTCTACAGAGAACAGGGTCTACAGAGAACAGGGTCTACAGAGAACAGGGTCTACAGAGAACAGGGTCTACAGAGAACAGAGTCTACAGAGAACAGAGTCTACAGAGAACAGAGTCTACAGAGAGCAGTCTACAGAGAACAGAGTCTACAGAGAACAGAGTCTACAGAGAACAATCTACAGAGAACAGTCTACAGAGAACAATCTACAGAGAACAATCTACAGAGAACAGAGTCTACAGAGAACAGAGTCTACAGAGAACAATCTACAGAGAACAGAGTCTACAGAGAACAGAGTCTACAGAGAACAGAGTCTACAGAGAACAGTCTACAGAGAACAGAGTCTACAGGGAACAGTCTACAGAGAACAGAGTCTACAGGGAACAGTCTACAGAGAACAGTCTACAGAGAACAGTCTACAGAGAACAGTCTACAGAGAACAGAGTCTACAGGGAACAGTCTACAGAGAACAGTCTACAGAGAACAGTCTACAGAGAACAGAGTCTACAGAGAATAGTCTACAGAGAACAGAGTCTACAGGGAACAGTCTACAGAGAACAGAGTCTACAGAGAACAGTCTACAGAGAACAGTCTACAGAGAACAGAGTCTACAGAGAACAGAGTCTACAGAGAACAGAGTCTACAGAGAACAGTCTACAGAGAACAGTCTACAGAGAACAGAGTCTACAGAGAACAGAGTCTACAGGGAACAGAGTCTACAGGGAACAGTCTACAGAGAACAGTCTACAGAGAACAGTCTACAGAGAACAGAGTCTACAGAGAACAGTCTACAGAGAACAGAGTCTACAGAGAACAGAGTCTACAGAGAACAGAGTCTACAGAGAACAGAGTCTACAGAGAACAGAGTCTACAGAGAACAATCTACAGAGAACAGTCTACAGAGAACAGTCTACAGAGAACAGAGTCTACAGGGAACAGTCTACAGAGAACAGAGTCTACAGAGAATAGTCTACAGAGAACAGAGTCTACAGGGAACAGTCTACAGAGAACAGTCTACAGAGAACAGTCTACAGAGAACAGAGTCTACAGAGAACAGTCTACAGAGAACAGAGTCTACAGAGAACAGAGTCTACAGAGAACAGAGTCTACAGAGAACAGTCTACAGAGAACAGTCTACAGAGAACAGAGTCTACAGAGAACAGAGTCTACAGAGAACAGAGTCTACAGAGAACAGAGTCTACAGAGAACAGTCTACAGAGAACAGAGTCTACAGGGAACAGTCTACAGAGAACAGAGTCTACAGAGAACAGAGTCTACAGAGAACAGTCTATAGAGAACAGAGTCTACAGGGAACAGTCTACAGAGAACAGAGTCTACAGAGAACAGTCTACAGAGAACAGAGTCTACAGAGAACAGAGTCTACAGGGAACAGAGTCTACAGGGAACAGAGTCTACAGAGAACAGTCTACAGAGAACAGACTCTACAGAGAACAGACTCTACAGAGAACAGACTCTACAGAGAACAGAGTCTACAGGGAACAGTCTACAGAGAACAGTCTACAGAGAACAGAGTCTACAGGGAACAGAGTCTACAGGGAACAGTCTACAGAGAACAGAGTCTACAGAGAACAGAGTCTACAGAGAACAGTCTACAGAGAACAGTCTACAGAGAACAGTCTACAGAGAACAGAGTCTACAGGGAACAGAGTCTACAGGGAACAGAGTCTACAGAGAACAGAGTCTACAGAGAACAGAGTCTACAGAGAACAGAGTCTACACAGAGAACAGTCTACAGAGAACAGTCTACAGGGAACAGTCTACAGAGAACAGAGTCTACAGAGAACAGAGTCTACAGAGAACAGAGTCTACCGAGAACAGAGTCTACCGAGAACAGAGTCTACCGAGAACAGAGTCTACCGAGAACAGAGTCTACCGAGAACAGAGTCTACAGAGAACAGAGTCTACAGAGAACAGAGTCTACAGAGAACAGAGTCTACAGAGAACAGAGTCTACAGGGAACAGAGTCTACAGAGAACAGAGTCTACAGAGAACAGAGTCTACAGAGAACAGAGTCTACAGAGAACAGAGTCTACAGAGAACAGAGTCTACAGAGAACAGAGTCTACAGAGAACAGAGTCTACAGAGAACAGAGTCTACAGAGAACAGAGTCTACAGAGAACAGTCTACAGAGAACAGAGTCTACAGAGAACAGAGTCTACAGAGAACAGAGTCTACAGAGAACAGTGTCTACAGAGAACAGAGTCTACAGAGAACAGAGTCTACAGAGAACAGAGTCTACAGAGAACAGAGTCTACAGAGAACAGAGTCTACAGAGAACAGTCTACAGAGAACAGAGTCTACAGAGAACAGTCTACAGAGAACAGAGTCTACAGAGAACAGAGTCTACAGAGAACAGAGTCTACAGAGAACAGAGTCTACAGAGAACAGAGTCTACAGAGAACAGAGTCTACAGAGAACAGTCTACAGAGAACAGAGTCTACAGAGAACAGTCTACAGAGAACAGAGTCTACAGAGAACAGTCTACAGAGAACAGTCTACAGAGAGCAGAGTCTACAGAGAACAGAGTCTACAGAGAACAGAGTCTACAGAGAACAGTCTACAGAGAACAGAGTGTACAGAGAACAGTCTACAGAGAACAGTCTACAGAGAACAGAGTCTACAGGGAACAGTCTACAGAGAACAGAGTCTACAGAGAACAGTGTCTACAGAGAACAGTCTCTACAGAGAACAGAGTCTACAGATAACAGTCTCTACAGAGAACAGAGTCTACAGAGAACAGTCTACAGAGAACAGAGTCTACAGAGAACAGAGTCTACAGAGAACAGAGTCTACAGAGAACAGAGTCTACAGAGAACAGAGTCTACAGAGAACAGTCTACAGAGAACAGAGTCTACAGAGAACAGTCTACAGAGAACAGTCTACAGAGAACAGTCTACAGAGAACAGAGTCTACAGAGAACAGTCTACAGAGAACAGAGTCTACAGAGAACAGAGTCTACAGAGAACAGTCTACAGAGAACAGAGTCTACAGGGAACAGTCTACAGAGAACAGTCTACAGAGAACAGTCTACAGAGAACAGAGTCTACAGAGAACAGAGTCTACAGAGAACAGAGTCTACAGAGAACAGAGTCTACAGGGAACAGAGTCTACAGAGAACAGTCTACAGAGAACAGTCTACAGAGAACAGTCTACAGAGAACAGAGTCTACAGAGAACAGAGTCTACAGAGAACAGTCTACAGAGAACAGAGTCTACAGGGAACAGTCTACAGAGAACAGAGTCTACAGAGAACAGAGTCTACAGAGAACAGTCTATAGAGAACAGAGTCTACAGGGAACAGTCTACAGAGAACAGAGTCTACAGAGAACAGTCTACAGAGAACAGAGTCTACAGAGAACAGAGTCTACAGGGAACAGAGTCTACAGGGAACAGAGTCTACACAGAACAGTCTACAGAGAACAGTCTACAGAGAACAGACTACAGAGAACAGAGTCTACAGAGAACAGAGTCTACAGAGAACAGAGTCTACAGAGAACAGAGTCTACAGAGAACAGAGTCTACAGGGAACAGTCTACAGGGAACAGTCTCTACAGGGAACAATCTACAGAGAACAGTCTACAGAGAACAGTCTACAGGGAACAGTCTACAGAGAACAGAGTCTACAGGGAACAGTCTACAGAGAACAGACTCTACAGGGAACAGTCTACAGAGAACAGAGTCTACAGGGAACAGTCTACAGAGAACAGAGTTTACAGAGAACAGAGTCTACAGAGAACAGAGTCTACAGAGAACAGTCTACAGAGAACAGAGTCTACAGAGAACAGAGTCTACAGAGAACAGAGTCTACAGAGAACAATCTACAGAGAACAGTCTACAGAGAACAGAGTCTACAGAAAACAGTCTACAGAGAACAGAGTCTACAGAGAACAGTCTACAGAGAACAGAGTCTACAGGGAACAGAGTCTACAGAGAACAGTCTACAGAGAACAGAGTCTACAGAGAACAGAGTCTACAGGGAACAGTCTACAGAGAACAGTCTACAGAGAACAGAGTCTACAGAGAACAGAGTCTACAGAGAATAGTCTACAGAGAACAGAGTCTACAGAGAACAGAGTCTACAGAGAACAGAGTCTACAGAGAACAGAGTCTACAGAGAACAGAGTCTACAGAGAACAGAGTCTACAGAGAACAGTCTACAGAGAACAGTCTACAGGGAACAGAGTCTACAGGGAACAGTCTACAGAGAACAGACTACAGAGAACAGACTACAGAGAACACAGTCTACAGGGAACACAGTCTACAGGGAACAGTCTACAGAGAACAGAGTCTACAGAGAACAGAGTCTGCAGAGAACAGAGTCTGCAGAGAACAATCTACAGAGAACAGTCTACAGAGAACAGAGTCTACAGAGAACAGAGTCTACAGAGAACAGAGTCTACAGAGAACAGAGTCTACAGAGAACAGAGTCTACACAGAGAACAGAGTCTACACAGAGAACAGAGTCTACCGAGAACAGAGTCTACCGAGAACAGAGTCTACCGAGAACAGAGTCTACCGAGAACAGAGTCTACAGAGAACAGAGTCTACAGAGAACAGAGTCTACAGAGAACAGAGTCTACAGAGAACAGAGTCTACAAAGAACAGAGTCTACAGAGAACAGAGTCTACAGAGAACAGAGTCTACAGAGAACAGTCTACAGAGAACAGAGTCTACAGAGAACAGTCTACAGAGAACAGAGTCTACAGAGAACAGAGTCTACAGAGAACAGAGTCTACAGAGAACAGTCTACAGAGAACAGAGTCTACAGAGAACAGAGTCTACAGAGAACAGAGTCTACAGAGAACAGAGTCTACAGAGAACAGTGTCTACAGAGAACAGTGTCTACAGAGAACAGAGTCTACAGAGAACAGAGTCTACAGAGAACAGTCTACAGAGAACAGTCTACAGGGAACAGAGTCTACAGAGAACAGAGTCTACAGAGAACAGAGTCTACAGAGAACAGAGTCTACAGAGAACAGAGTCTACAGAGAACAGAGTCTACAGAGAACAGTCTACAGAGAACAGAGTCTACAGAGAACAGAGTCTACAGAGAACAGAGTCTACAGAGAACAGAGTCTACAGAGAACAGAGTCTACAGAGAACAGTCTACAGAGAACAGAGTCTACAGAGAACAGAGTCTACAGAGAACAGAGTCTACAGAGAACAGAGTCTACAGAGAACAGTCTACAGAGAACAGTCTACAGAGAACAGAGTCTACAGAGAACAGAGTCTACAGAGAACAGAGTCTACAGAGAACAGTCTACAGAGAACAGTCTACAGAGAACAGAGTCTACAGAGAACAGTCTACAGAGAACAGAGTCTACAGAGAACAGAGTCTACAGAGAACAGAGTCTACAGAGAACAGATCGCGGGGTTGGGTTCCTTGTCTTTGTTGATGTTCTTTTATCTCAGAAAGTCGTGATTTTGAGTTCAGCGTCAGTAAAACCACTGAGCGCGCTCATTAACAGCGTTAGCGCTAACAGGCTAACAGGAGGCTAACAGCTGTTCCTGTTGTAGTCTTCTAAACGTTCTAAATGTTCTAAACGTTCTAAACGTTAGCGTATTTACTTTTTCTAGCTTATGTTACATCAGTATTCACTGAACATCACAGTGTCAAGGTTTTCCTGTTTTATTTTTCTATTTAACTTTTATTTAAACAGAAATAATCTCACTGAGATTAAAAGCTCTTTTTCAGAGGAGTCGTGGCTGAGAGCCTGGTCCATCTTCACACTTTTATCTTCTGCTTCATACTTCAGTCTGAAACATCAGAGACCTGATCTGGCGGCTGCACTAATAATGCTTCAGATATTTGACCCTGAAACAGGTCAGATGTGGTAAGTTTCACATCGGTCAGATGATTCAGATCCGGCTTCACTCAATGTGAAGTAGGAGGCATTAGAACAGGGTTAAAGCCCCACTGTGAGACATTTCACACACAGAACAGGGTTAGAGAGAGGAGGGGGTGAGGGTTAAACTCCAGCAGATGTGCTCTTTAGCAGCGCACTCTTGGTTCTTACCAGCTCCTTTTCTTTTCTTCAGTAAAAGGTTTGAGGCTTGAGGGCAGAGGTCAAATTCCACATGAGAAGAAGAAGACCAGAGATCCAAAAGTGTCCCAAAAGTGTCCCAAAAGTGTCCCAGAAGTGTCCCAAAAGTGTCCCAGAAGTGTCCCAAAAGTGTCCCAAAAGTGTCCCAAAAGTGTCCCAAAAGTGTCCCAGAAGTGTCCCAGAAGTGTCCCAAAAGTGTCCCAAAAGTGTCCCAAAAGTGTCCCAGAAGTGTCCCAGAAGTGTCCCAGAAGAGTCCCAGAAGAGTCCCAGAAGAGTCCCAGAAGTGTCCCAGAAGTGTCCCAGAAGTGTCCCAGAAGAGTCCCAGAAGAGTCCCAGAAGTGTCCCAGAAGTGTCCCAGAAGTGTCCCAGAAGAGTCCCAGAAGAGTCCCAGAAGTGTCCCAGAAGTGTCCCAGAAGAGTCCCAGAAGAGTCCCAGAAGTGTCCCAGAAGTGTCCCAGAGTCCACAGGAGCAGATGTTGTGAGGACTCTCTTGGGTGGAGCAGCTCTTAGCTCCTCTGTGTTCTGCTCCGGTCTGAGCCTGAGATCCAAACGTGAGATCAAATTTCTGTAATCCTGAAAAGCCAAACCAAAGACGCCCGTAAATCCACAGAAAGTCCAGAGAAAGTTCCGGTTTAGTCCCTGTTTAGACCAGGGTTAGTCCAGGTTTCAGGACGGGTGTGTTTTAAACTCAGAGCGTCTGAAACGTGTCCCGGTGACAGATCTGAGCCTCACACAGAAAGTCCTGGTTTAGTCCCGGTTCAGTCCTGGTTTAGTCCTGGTTTAGTCCTGGTTCAATCCCGCTTTAGTCCTGGTTTAGTCCTGGTTTAGTCCTGGTTTAGTCCTGGTTCAATCCCGCTTTAGTCCTGGTTCAGTCCCGGTTCAGTCCCGGTTCAGTCCTGGTTTAGTCCTGGTTCAGTCCTGGTTTAGTCCTGGTTTAGTCCTGCTTTAGTCCTGGTTTAGTCCTGGTTTAGTCCTGGTTTAGTCCTGGTTTAGTCCTGGTTTAGTCCTGGTTCAGTCCTGGTTCAGTCCCGCTTTAGTCCTGCTTTAGTCCCGCTTTAGTCCTGGTTTAGTCCTGCTTTAGTCCTGCTTTAGTCCCGCTTTAGTCCTGCTTTAGTCCTGCTTTAGTCCCGCTTTAGTCCTGCTTTAGTCCTGCTTTAGTCCTGCTTTAGTCCTGCTTTAGTCCTGCTTTAGTCCTGCTTTAGTCCTGGTTTAGTCCTGGTTCAGTCCCGCTTTAGTCCTGCTTTAGTCCTGGTTCAGTCCCGCTTTAGTCCTGCTTTAGTCCTGGTTCAGTCCCGCTTTAGTCCTGCTTTAGTCCTGCTTTAGTCCTGGTTCAGTCTTAGATCTGAGCCTCACACAGAAAATCGAGCTTAAAGTGAAAAGCTGCTGCTCCTGAACAGCCAATCAGAGCAGAGAGGGGGCGGGGACACGTACACTGATTGGTCCTGGACAAAACAGCTCCCGGCCAATGAGCTCCCCTCCCCCAACAACAAGAGACAGGGGGGATCATTCAAACGAAAACGGGGTGAAAAGAACGAGGGATGAGTGAAGAGAAAGAGAGAGGAGGAGGGGGGGCAGGAGAGGAGAGAGGGAGAGAGAGAAAAGGAGAGAGGGAAAAGAAGAGAGAGAGGAGCAGACAGAAAAGAGGGGGTCAAACGGAGAGATTGGAGAGAGAGAAAGAAAACAGCAGGGGTTGAAAAGGGAGAGGAGAAGGAGAGAGGCAGAGAGAGAAAGGAGAGGAGGGAAGAGACGGAAGGGTAGAGAGAAAAGATGAGAGAAAAGAGAGAGGGGGAAAGAGGAAGAAGAGGAGAGAATAAAAGAAAAGAGAGAGAGAGAGGAGAAAGGGGGAGAAACAGGTGCAGTTACTAACAGAGCCTCGGGGGGGGGGGGGGAGGGGCAGAAGAGGAGAGGAAGAGGAGAGGGAGAGAGAGGGAGACGGGAGACGAGAGGGAGAGGAGAGGAAGAGGAGAGAGAGACGAGAGGAAGAGGGGAGGGAGAGGAGAGGAGAGGAGAGGAGAGGGAGGCGAGAGGAAGAGGGGAGGAAGAAGGAGGAAGAGGAGAGGAAGAGGGGAGAGAGAGGAGAGGAAGAGGGGAGAGAGGAAGAGGGGAGAGAGGAAGGGGGGAGAGAGGAAGAGGGGAGAGAGGAAGAGGAGAGGAAGGGGGGAGGGGGAGAGAGGGGGAGAGGGGAGGAGAGGGAGAGGAGAGGAAGAGGAGAGAGAGAGGAGAGGAAGAGGGGAGGGAGAGGAGAGGAGAGGAGAGGGAGACGAGAGGGAGAGGAGAGGGAGGCGAGAGGGAGAGGAGAGGAAGAGGAGAGAGAGACGAGAGGAAGAGGGAAGGGAGAGGAGAGAGAGAGAGAGAGAGGGAGAGGAGAGAGAGACGGGAAACGAGAGGGAGAGGAGAGGGAGAGGAGAGGGAGAGAGAGGGAGAGGAGAAAGAGATGAAAGAGATGAGAGGGAGAGGAGAGAGAGATGAGAGGAAGAGGAGAGGGAGACGGGAGACGAGAGGGAGAGAGAGGGAGAGGAGAGAGACACGAGAGGAAGAGGAGAGGGAGACGAGAAGGAGAGGAGAGGAAGAGGAGAGAGAGACGAGAGGAAGAGGGGAGGGAGAGGAGAGGAGAGGAGAGAGGAGAGGGAGGAAGAGGAGAGGAAGAGGGGAGGGAGAGGAAGAGGGGAGAGAGGAAGAGGGGAGGAAGAGGAGAGGGAGAGGAGAGGAAGAGGAAAGGAAGAGGGGAGGAAGAGGGGAGGAAGAAGGAGGAAGAGGAGAGGAAGAGGAAGAGGAGAGGAAGAGGGGAGAGAGGAAGAGGGGAGAGAGGAAGAGGGGAGGAAGAGGAGAGGGGAGGAAGAGGAGAGGAAGAGGAGAGGAAGAGGAGAGGAAGAGGGGAGAGAGGAAGAGGGGAGAGAGGAAGAGGAGAGGGGAGGAAGAGGAGAGGGAGGAAGAGGAGAGGAAGAGGAGAGGAAGAGGGGAGGAAGAGGAGAGGGAGAGGAAGAGGAGAGGAAGAGGAGAGGAAGAGGAGAGGAAGAGGGGAGGAAGAGGAGAGGAAGAGGGGAGAGAGGAAGAGGGGAGAGAGGAGGAAGAGGAGAGGGGAGGAAGAGGAGAGGGAGGAAGAGGAGAGGAAGAGGAGAGGAAGAGGGGAGGAAGAGGAGAGGAGGAAGAGGAGAGAGGAAGAGGGGAGGGAGAGGAGAGGGAGAGGAAGAGGAGAGGAAGAGGAGAGGAAGAGGGGGAGAGAGGAAGAGGGGAGAGAGGAAGAGGAGAGGGGAGGAAGAGGAGAGGGAGGAAGAGGAGAGGAAGAGGAGAGGAAGAGGAGAGGAAGGAAGAGGGGAGGAAGAGGAAGAGGAGAGAGGGAGGAAGAGGAGAGGAAGAGGAGAGGGAGGAAGAGGAGAGGGAGGAAGAGGAGAGGAAGAGGGAGGAAGAGGAGAGGAGAGGAAGAGGGGAGAGAGGAAGAGGGGAGAGAGGAAGAGGGGAGGAAGAGGAGAGGGAGGAAGAGGAGAGGAAGAGGAAGAGGAGAGGGAGGAAGAGGAGAGGGAGGAAGAGGAGAGGAGGAAGAGGGGAGGAAGAAGGAGGAAGAGGAGAGGAAGAGGAAGAGGAGAGGAAGAGGAGAGGAAGAGGATAAAAATAAACTAAACCAGGACTAAACCAGGTCTAAGGTTGTGGGTTTGTGTGAGGAGACCAGAGACCAGAGACCAGACCAGAGACCAGAGACCAGAGACCAGACCAGAGACCAGACCAGAGACCAGACCAGAGACCAGAGACCAGAGACCAGACCAGAGACCAGACCAGAGACCAGACCAGAGACCAGAGACCAGAGACCAGACCAGAGACCAGAGACCAGACCAGAGACCAGACCAGAGACCAGACCAGAGACCAGAGACCAGACCAGAGACCAGACCAGAGACCAGAGACCAGACCAGAGACCAGACCAGAGACCAGAGACCAGAGACCAGAGACCAGAGACCAGACCAGAGACCAGACCAGAGACCAGACCTGAGACCAGAGACCAGACCAGAGACCAGACCTGAGACCAGAGACCAGAGACCAGAGACCAGAGACCAGACCAGAGACCAGACCAGAGACCAGAGACCAGAGACCAGAGACCAGAGACCAGAGACCAGACCAGAGACCAGAGACCAGAGACCAGAGACCAGAGACCAGACCAGAGACCAGACCAGAGACCAGAGACCAGAGACCAGACCAGAGACCAGAGACCAGACCAGAGACCAGACCAGAGACCAGACCAGAGACCAGACCAGAGACCAGAGACCAGAGACCAGACCAGAGACCAGAGACCAGACCAGAGACCAGAGACCAGAGACCAGAGACCAGAGACCAGAGAAGAGATCAAGGTTCGAGCAGACAGAGACAGGAAGCTGCTGGTATAAACAGAAGAAGAAGAAGAAGAATAAAAATAAGGTCAAACCACTCAAACCAGTGCAGAGGTGTTTCCACAAGGATCTGAACTACATCCTCATTTTTCTCAGGATAGGATCCTTAAAAGGTCCCACTGACAGAAAGGAACCTTTCCTGAAGGGCTTTACAATGATCTGGAGCCGTTTCAGTATCGTGACGACACAAAGCCAAACATAAATGTGGAAAACAAACAAAACTGGCACAGAGTGAGTCTACAGCGTCTGCGAGAGTAACTCACCTGAAAAATACTGATCCACAAAACTCCAGAGGCCAGAGACCAGGGACCAAAGACCAGACCAGGACCAGACCAGGACCAGACCAGGACCAGACCAGGACCAGACCAGGACCAGACCAGGACCAGACCAGGACCAGACCAGAGGTGGATTTTGAACTTCTGTACTGAACCTTGTGGAAAATGTGGTCTTCTGAAAAGTACAGAGTTTCCTTCCCTTCAGAGGTTCCTCAGCGTTTTGTGAGTCTGCGTCTTCTCTTTATTTACTTCCTCTCCAGAAGCCCCGCCCACTCACACCAAACCAGGAGGTGCCGCAGGAAACAGGAAGTGGCACTTTCCTCGCAGTCACATGACTTTCTCTGGCGGCGGTTTCCCTTTAACTCTGAGAACAGGAAACTCCAACTCACATCCAAACCTGGACCCAAACCTGGACCCAAACATGGACCCAAACATGGACCCAAACATGGACCCAAACCAGGACCCAAACATGGACCCAAACCAGGACCCAAACATGGACCCAAACATGGACCAAACCAGGACCCAAACATGGACTCAAACCAGGACCCAAACATGGACTCAAATATGGACCAAACCAGGACCCAAACATGGACTCAAACCAGGACCCAAACATGGACTAAACCAGGACCCAAACATGGACTCAAACATGGACCAAACATGGACCAAACCTGGACCAAACCAGGACCCAAACATGGACCAAACATGGACCCAAACATGGACCAAACCTGGACCAAACCAGGACCCAAACATGGACCCAAACATGGACCCAAACCTGGACCAAACCAGGACCCAAACATGGACCCAAACATGGACCCAAACATGGACTCAAACATGGACCCAAACCTGGACCAAACCTGGACCCAAACATGGACCCAAACATGGACCCAAACCTGGACCCAAACATGGACCCAAACATGGACCCAAACCTGGACTCAAACATGGACCCAAACCAGGACCCAAACATGGACTCAAACCAGGACCCAAACATGGACTCAAACATGGACCCAAACATGGACCCAAACATGGACCCAAACATGGACCCAAACCTGGACCAAACCAGGACCCAAACCAGGACCCAAACATGGACCCAAACCTGGACCAAACCAGGACCCAAACCTGGACTCAAACATGGACCCAAACATGGACCCAAACCTGGACCAAACCAGGACCCAAACCTGGACTCAAACATGGACCCAAACATGGACCCAAACCTGGACCAAACCAGGACCCAAACCTGGACTCAAACATGGACCCAAACATGGACTCAAACATGGACCCAAACCAGGACCCAAACCAGGACCCAAACATGGACCCAAACCAGGACCCAAACATGGACCCAAACCTGGACCCAAACATGGACCCAAACCTGGACCAAACCAGGACCCAAACCTGGACTCAAACATGGACCCAAACATGGACCCAAACCTGGACCCAAACCTGGACTCAAACATGGACCCAAACCTGGACCCAAACCTGGACCCAAACCTGGACTCAAACATGGACCCAAACCTGAACCAAACCAGGACCCAAACCTGGACTCAAACATGGACCCAAACATGGACTCAAACATGGACCCAAACCAGGACCAAACCAGGACCCAAACCTGGACTCAAACATGGACCCAAACATGGACTCAAACATGGACCAAACCAGGACCCAAACCTGGACTCAAACATGGACCCAAACATGGACTCAAACATGGACCAAACCAGGACCCAAACCTGGACTCAAACATGGACCCAAACATGGACCCAAACCAGGACCCAAACATGGACCCAAACATGGACCCAAACATGGACCCAAACATGGACTCAAACATGGACCCAAACATGGACCCAAACCTGGACCAAACCAGGACCCAAACCTGGACTCAAACATGGACCCAAACATGGACCCAAACCTGGACCAAACCAGGACCCAAACCTGGACTCAAACATGGACCCAAACATGGACCCAAACATGGACCCAAACATGGACCCAAACATGGACCCAAACATGGACCCAAACATGGACCCAAACCTGGACCAAACCAGGACCCAAACCTGGACTCAAACATGGACCCAAACATGGACCCAAACCTGGACCAAACCAGGACCCAAACCTGGACTCAAACATGGACCCAAACATGGACCCAAACCTGGACCAAACCAGGACCCAAACCTGGACTCAAACATGGACCCAAACATGGACCCAAACCTGGACCAAACCAGGACCCAAACCTGGACTCAAACATGGACCCAAACATGGACCCAAACCAGGACCCAAACATGGACTCAAACATGGACCCAAACATGGACCCAAACATGGACTCAAACATGGACTCAAACATGGACCCAAACCTGGACCAAACCAGGACCCAAACCTGGACTCAAACATGGACTCAAACATGGACCCAAACCTGGACCAAACCAGGACCCAAACATGGACTCAAACATGGACTCAAACATGGACCCAAACATGGACTCAAACATGGACCCAAACATGGACTCAAACATGGACTCAAACATGGACCCAAACCTGGACCAAACCAGGACCCAAACCTGGACTCAAACATGGACTCAAACATGGACCCAAACCTGGACCAAACCAGGACCCAAACATGGACTCAAACATGGACTCAAACATGGACCCAAACATGGACTCAAACATGGACCCAAACCTGGACCAAACCAGGACCCAAACATGGACTCAAACATGGACTCAAACATGGACCCAAACATGGACCCAAACCTGGACCAAACCAGGACCCAAACATGGACTCAAACATGGACCCAAACATGGACCCAAACCTGGACCCAAACCAGGACCCAAACATGGACCCAAACATGGACTCAAACATGGACCCAAACATGGACCCAAACCTGGACCCAAACCAGGACCCAAACATGGACTCAAACATGGACCCAAACATGGACCCAAACCTGGACTCAAACATGGACCAAACCTGAACCAAACCAGGACCCAAACATGGACTCAAACATGGACTCAAACCTGAACCAAACCAGGACCCAAACCAGGACCCAAACATGGACTCAAACATGGACCCAAACATGGACTCAAACATGGACTCAAACATGGACCCAAACCTGGACCAAACCAGGACCCAAACCTGGACTCAAACATGGACTCAAACATGGACCCAAACCTGGACCAAACCAGGACCCAAACATGGACTCAAACATGGACTCAAACATGGACCCAAACCTGGACCAAACCAGGACCCAAACCTGGACTCAAACATGGACCCAAACATGGACCCAAACATGGACCCAAACCTGGACCAAACCAGGACCCAAACCTGGACTCAAACATGGACCCAAACATGGACCCAAACCTGGACCAAACCAGGACCCAAACCTGGACCCAAACATGGACTCAAACATGGACCCAAACATGGACCCAAACATGGACCCAAACCTGGACCCAAACCTGGACCCAAACCTGGACTCAAACATGGACCCAAACCTGAACCAAACCAGGACCCAAACCTGGACTCAAACATGGACTCAAACCTGAACCAAACCAGGACCCAAACATGGACTCAAACATGGACCCAAACCTGGGGGGTATTCCACGAACGTGGCTAAACTTAGCCGCGACTAAGTGCTAAGTTCTCGCCTGGCTGAGACACAACTTAGACAAAAGCCTGAAGCCGTTCCACTAACGCGTTTCAGCTGCGCCTAGTCAGAGCTAAGCTCAGTCTGGCCTAATCAGGCCGGGCCTAGACGCGTGCACGGGGAAGGTAAGAAGCCCTGAACAAGCGACTGTCGAAAACGCGATCATGTCGAAGATTCGGGCCGATTATTTCAGCGCATCAGAACAGAAGTTGCTTTTGGAACTCTACAACACATTTGCAATAACCAAGGCCAGAGACATGGCGTGGTAAAGTTACCGTCTGGAGAGCGGGAGATTGTGAGTTCGATACTCATGGTAGGCAGTTGATGTTATAAATATTATATATTTGTAGAGCAGTCTTGTCAGTTGTAATTTATTTTTACTGTGTAAAAGTATTTGCTCCAACTAATACGTTAAATTGTGTTATCTTGTCTTTGAGCAGGAATAATGTGAAGAGGACTGTTTTACAGGTAAAGACAAAGCGTAAAAACATTTTGCAGAGTGGAAAGTAAGCTAATATTAATATTATTATTCAGTGAAATTAGTAATACTGTTGAAATGGTACCTTAATTTAATTTAAAATGAACAGTAGCCACCAAGCCACAGGAGGTGGGAGCCCCCCTCAAAATCTTTCACATGCAGAGGAGCTGGCACTGGCCCTAAACCGGGGTCACCCACTGGTGGAGGTAATTGATGGAGGGACCCCATCAAAGATCCTTCCTGCAAGTTCTCGTGAAGAGTATATTCAAGTTACTGAAGATGGCGTACACTTGGACCCTCCTCAACAGTCCTCCAGCAGTGCCTTGCCTGACCCTCAGCAGTCCTCCAGCAGTGCCTTGCCTGACCCTCAGCAGTCCTCCAGCAGTGCCTTGCCTGACCCTCAGCAGTCCTCCAGCAGTGGCCTTACACCAGAATGTCATACCTAATGTCTTTTATTGTTTTATGCCTCTTGATGGAAATTGATAAATAGGATTTCATTAAAGAGGCTTGCACAGCATCTCTTAAGCAAATTTGTTGAATCATTGAAATGTTGCATCATGGAGTGTGCCTGTTATTTGGCTACATTTTGTTTTAAAAGTAAAGGTTTACCTGTAACTTATTCTTTGATAGAGATGTCACATAAAATATAAAGTGTCAATGTCGTCAAGTGAGAGTGATGTTAGGCCCAGCTGATATAATTTCATGTGATGATAACAGTAATTGTAGGTTAAATTCATTTCCATTTCTGTAATATGTTGCAAATATAAATGCGTGAAAATTTAACTGAAATTTGACGTGGGCATCAATAGGTCAATAGCAGGAATCGAACCCGGCCCGCCCACACGAGAGTCAAAGCACATAACCACTCGACCACAAATATTCTTTGAAATACTGCTGGAATTCTTCTATATGTTAATGTCGTAAAGACAGCGGTTGAAAAGCATATGTTTAGATTACCGGAGAATTGTCAAGAACCGAGAACGTAAGGTCATTTGTTTTTTTGCTGATGTTGTTTTCGGACAACACAGATACTCATGCGGGAGGTGTGCGGAACTGTGTGTTTGACACTCTGTTTACGTCAGGTACGTATTCTCTGCGACACGGCCTAAGTAAGACACAACTTTAGCCTCCCCCCGACCAGACTATCTGCTAAGACCATGTTGCCCCAGTAACTCAGCGGGAACTAAGTTTAGCGAGCGTCGTGGAACCGAACTCTCACTTAACCTAGCGCCAACTGACGAACAAAGCCGGGCTTTGAGCTTAGTAGCTTTCGTGGAATACCCCCCAGGACCCAAACCAGGACCCAAACATGGACCCAAACATGGACTCAAACATGAACCCAAACATGGACCCAAACATGGACTCAAACCTGGACCCAAACATGGACTCAAACATGGACCCAAACCTGGACCCAAACCAGGACCCAAACATGGACTCAAACATGGACCCAAACATGGACCCAAACATGGACCCAAACCAGGACTCAAACATGGACCCAAACCTGGACCCAAACCTGGACTCAAACATGGACTCAAACCTGGACCCAAACATGGACCCAAACATGGACCCAAACATGGACCCAAACCAGGACCCAAACCTGGACTCAAACATGGACCCAAACCTGGACCCAAACCTGGACTCAAACATGGACCCAAACCTGGACCCAAACCCGGACCCAAACATGGACCCAAACCAGGACCCAAACCTGGACTCAAACATGGACCCAAACCTGGACCCAAACCTGGACTCAAACATGGACCCAAACCTGGACCCAAACATGGACCCAAACATGGACCCAAACCAGGACCCAAACATGGACCCAAACATGGACCCAAACATGGACCCAAACCTGGACCCAAACATGGACCCAAACATGGACCCAAACATGGACCCAAACCTGGACCCAAACCTGGACTCAAACATGGACTCAAACATGGACCCAAACATGGACCCAAACATGGACCCAAACCAGGACCCAAACATGGACTCAAACATGGACCCAAACCTGGACCCAAACATGGACCCAAACATGGACCCAAACCAGGACCCAAACATGGACTCAAACATGGACCCAAACCTGGACCCAAACCAGGACCCAAACATGGACCCAAACCTGGACCCAAACCAGGACCCAAACATGGACCCAAACATGGACTCAAACATGGACCCAAACCTGGACCCAAACCTGGACCCAAACATGGACCCAAACATGGACCAAACCAGGACCCAAACCTGGACTCAAACATGGACCCAAACATGGACCCAAACATGGACCCAAACCTGGACTCAAACATGGACCCAAACATGGACCCAAACCTGGACCCAAACCTGGACCAAACCTGGACTCAAACATGGACTCAAACATGGACCCAAACTTGGACCAAACCCGGACCCAAACATGGACCCAAACCTGGACTCAAACATGGACCCAAACCTGGACCCAAACCTGGACCCAAACATGGACCCAAACCTGGACTCAAACATGGACCCAAACCTGGACCCAAACATGGACCCAAACCTGGACTCAAACATGGACCCAAACATGGACCCAAACATGGACTCAAACATGGACTCAAACATGGACCCAAACCTGGACCCAAACATGGACCCAAACATGGACCCAAACCTGGACTCAAACTTGGACCCAAACATGGACCCAAACCTGGACTCAAACATGGACCCAAACATGGACCCAAACCTGGACCAAACCAGGACCCAAACCTGGACTCAAACATGGACCCAAACATGGACCCAAACCAGGACCCAAACCAGGACCCAAACATGGACTCAAACATGGACCCAAACATGGACTCAAACATGGACTCAAACATGGACCCAAACCTGGACCAAACCAGGACCCAAACCTGGACTCAAACATGGACTCAAACATGGACCCAAACCTGGACCAAACCAGGACCCAAACATGGACTCAAACATGGACTCAAACATGGACCCAAACCTGGACCAAACCAGGACCCAAACATGGACTCAAACATGGACTCAAACATGGACCCAAACATGGACCAAACCTGGACCAAACCAGGACCCAAACATGGACTCAAACATGGACCCAAACATGGACCAAACCTGGACCAAACCAGGACTCAAACATGGACCCAAACATGGACTCAAACATGGACCCAAACATGGACCAAACCTGGACCAAACCAGGACTCAAACATGGACCCAAACCTGGACTCAAACATGGACCAAACCTGAACCAAACCAGGACCCAAACATGGACTCAAACATGGACTCAAACCTGAACCAAACCAGGACCCAAACATGGACTCAAACATGGACCCAAACCTGGGGGGTATTCCACGAACGTGGCTAAACTTAGCCGCGACTAAGTGCTAAGTTCTCGCCTGGCTGAGACACAACTTAGACAAAAGCCTGAAGCCGTTCCACTAACGCGTTTCAGCTGCGCCTAATCAGAGCTAAGCTCAGTCTGGCCTAATCAGGCCGGGCCTAGACGCGTGCACGGGGTAAATAAGAAACCCTCAACAAGCGACTGTCGAAAACGCGATCATGTCGAAGATTCGGGCCGATTATTTCAGCGCATCAGAACAGAAGTTGCTTTTGGAACTCTACAACACATTTGCAATAACCAAGGCCAGAGACATGGCGTGGTAAAGTTACCGTCTGGAGAGCGGGAGATTGTGAGTTCGATACTCATGGTAGGCAGTTGATGTTATAAATATTATATATTTGTAGAGCAGTCTTGTCAGTTGTAATTTATTTTTACTGTGTAAAAGTATTTGCTCCAACTAATACGTTAAATTGTGTTATCTTGTCTTTGAGCAGGAATAATGTGAAGAGGACTGTTTTACAGGTAAAGACAAAGCGTAAAAACATTTTGCAGAGTGGTAAGTAGGCTAATATTAATATTATTATTCAGTGAAATTAGTAATACTGTTGAAATGGTACCTTAATTTAATTTAAAATGAACAGTAGCCACCAAGCCACAGGAGGTGGGAGCCCCCCTCAAAATCTTTCACATGCAGAGGAGCTGGCACTGGCCCTAAACCGGGGTCACCCACTGGTGGAGGTAATTGATGGAGGGACCCCATCAAAGATCCTTCCTGCAAGTTCTCCTGAAGAGTATATTCAAGTTACTGAAGATGGCGTACACTTGGACCCTCAGCAGTCCTCCAGCAGTGCCTTGCCTGACCCTCAGCAGTCCTCCAGCAGTGCCTTGCCTGACCCTCAGCAGTCCTCCAGCAGTGCGTTGCCTGACCCTCAGCAGTCCTCCAGCAGTGGCCTCACACCAGAATGTCATACCTAATGTCTTTTATTGTTTTATGCCTATTGATGGAAATTGATAAATAGGATTTCATTAAAAAGGCTTGCACAGCATCTCTGAAGCAAATTTGTTGAATCATTGAAATGTTGCATCATGGAGTGTGCCTGTTATTTGGCTACATTTTGTTTTAAAAGTAAAGGTTTACCTGTCACTTTATTCTTTGATAGAGATGTCACATAAAATATAAAGTGTCAATGTCGTCAAGTGAGAGTGATGTTAGGCCCAACTGATATAATTTCATGTGATGATAACAGTAATTGTAGGTTAAATTCATTTCCATTTCTGTAATATGTTGCAAATATAAATGCGTGAAAATTTAACTGAAATTTGACGTGGGCATCAATAGGTCAATAGCAGGAATCGAACCCGGCCCGCCCACACGAGAGTCAAAGCACATAACCACTCGACCACAAATATTCTTTGAAATACTGCTGGAATTCTTCTATATGTTAATGTCGTAAAGACAGCGGTTGAAAAGCATATGTTTAGATTACCGGAGAATTGTCAAGAACCGAGAACGTAAGGTCATTTGTTTTTTTGCTGATGTTGTTTTCGGACAACACAGATACTCATGCGGGGAGGTGTGCGGAACTGTGTGTTTGACACTCTGTTTACGTCAGGTACGTATTCTCTGCGACACGGCCTAAGTAAGACACAACTTTAGCCTCCCCCCGACCAGACTATCTGCTAAGACCATGTTGCCCCAGTAACTCAGCGGGAACTAAGTTTAGCGAGCGTCGTGGAATCAAACTCTCACTTAACCTAGCGCCAACTGACGAACAAAGCCGGGCTTTGAGCTTAGTAGCTTTCGTGGAATACCCCCCTGGACCCAAACCAGGACCCAAACATGGACCCAAACATGGACTCAAACATGGACCCAAACATGGACCAAACCAGGACCCAAACCTGGACCCAAACATGGACCCAAACATGGACCCAAACATGGACCCAAACCTGGACCCAAACCTGGACCCAAACCTGGACTCAAACATGGACCCAAACATGGACCCAAACATGGACTCAAACATGGACCCAAACATGGACCCAAACCTGGACTCAAACATGGACCCAAACATGGACCCAAACCTGGACCCAAACCTGGACCCAAACCTGGACTCAAACATGGACCCAAACATGGACCCAAACCTGGACCCAAACCTGGACCCAAACCTGGACCCAAACATGGACCCAAACATGGACCAAACCAGGACCCAAACCTGGACTCAAACATGGACCCAAACATGGACCCAAACATGGACCCAAACATGGACTCAAACATGGACCCAAACATGGACCCAAACCTGGACCCAAACCTGGACCCAAACCTGGACTCAAACATGGACCCAAACATGGACCCAAACCAGGACCCAAACATGGACCCAAACATGGACCCAAACATGGACCCAAACATGGACTCAAACATGGACCCAAACATGGACCCAAACCTGGACCCAAACATGGACCCAAACCTGGACCCAAACATGGACTCAAACCTGGACCCAAACATGGACCCAAACATGGACCCAAACATGGACCCAAACCTGGACCCAAACATGGACCCAAACCTGGACCCAAACCTGGACTCAAACCTGGACCCAAACATGGACCCAAACCAGGACCCAAACATGGACCCAAACATGGACCCAAACATGGACCCAAACATGGACCAAACCAGGACCCAAACATGGACCCAAACCTGGACCCAAACCAGGACCCAAACATGGACTCAAACATGGACCCAAACCTGGACCCAAACCAGGACCCAAACATGGACTCAAACATGGACCCAAACATGGACCCAAACCTGGACCCAAACCTGGACCCAAACATGGACCCAAACATGGACCCAAACCTGGACCCAAACCCGGACCCAAACATGGACCCAAACCTGGACCCAAACCCGGACCCAAACATGGACCCAAACATGGACCCAAACCCGGACCCAAACATGGACCCAAACCTGGACCCAAACCTGGACCCAAACCTGGACCCAAACATGGACCCAAACATGGACCCAAACATGGACCCAAACATGGACCCAAACCAGGACCCAAACATGGACTCAAACATGGACCCAAACATGGACCCAAACATGGACCCAAACCAGGACCCAAACATGGACTCAAACATGGACCCAAACCTGGACCCAAACCAGGACCCAAACATGGACCCAAACATGGACCCAAACCTGGACTCAAACCTGGACCCAAACCTGGACTCAAACATGGACCCAAACATGGACCCAAACCTGGACCCAAACCTGGACTCAAACATGGACCCAAACCTGGACCCAAACATGGACCCAAACCTGGACCCAAACCTGGACTCAAACATGGACCCAAACCTGGACCCAAACATGGACCCAAACATGGACCCAAACCTGGACCCAAACATGGACTCAAACATGGACCCAAACCTGGACTCAAACATGGACCAAACCAGGACCCAAACATGGACTCAAACATGGACCCAAACCTGGACCCAAACCCGGACCAAACCCGGACTCAAACATGGACCCAAACCCGGACCCAAACATGGACTCAAACATGGACCCAAACATGGACCCAAACCTGGACCCAAACCTGGACCCAAACCTGGACTCAAACATGGACCCAAACATGGACCCAAACATGGACCCAAACCTGGACCCAAACCCGGACCAAACCCGGACCCAAACATGGACCAAACCAGGACCCAAACATGGACTCAAACATGGACCAAACCAGGACCCAAACCTGGACTCAAACATGGACTCAAACATGGACCAAACCAGGACCCAAACATGGACTCAAACATGGACCCAAACCCGGACCCAAACATGGACCAAACATGGACCCAAACATGGACCCAAACATGGACCCAAACATGGACCCAAACATGGACCAAACCAGGACCAAACATGGACCCAAACATGGACTCAAACATGGACCCAAACATGGACTCAAACATGGACCAAACATGGACCCAAACCTGGACCAAACATGGACCCAAACATGGACCCAAACATGGACCCAAACATGGACCAAACCAGGACCAAACATGGACCCAAACATGGACTCAAACATGGACCCAAACATGGACTCAAACATGGACCAAACATGGACCCAAACCTGGACCAAACATGGACCCAAACATGGACCCAAACATGGACCCAAACATGGACCCAAACATGGACCCAAACATGGACTCAAACATGGACTCAAACATGGACTCAAACATGGACCCAAACATGGACCCAAACCAGGACCCAAACATGGACCCAAACATGGACCCAAACATGGACCCAAACATGGACCAAACCAGGACCAAACATGGACCCAAACATGGACTCAAACATGGACCCAAACATGGACTCAAACATGGACCCAAACATGGACCCAAACCTGGACCAAACATGGACCCAAACATGGACCCAAACATGGACCCAAACATGGACCCAAACATGGACCCAAACATGGACTCAAACATGGACTCAAACCAGGACCCAAACATGGACCCAAACATGGACTCAAACCAGGACCCAAACATGGACCCAAACATGGACCAAACATGGACCCAAACATGGACTCAAACATGGACCCAAACATGGACTCAAACATGGACCCTCTGGAGTCTGGGCGTAGCTTTAAGTGTGGAACATGATATGGATGTCAGAGACTGGAAACACGTTTTTTTCATTCAAACTAAACTTAGACCAAACTGATCCCACAGTGAAGAGTCTGAGATGTTTCTTCATGTCACACGTCAGGATAAGAACACGACACGATAAGAACATGTCAGGATTAGAACACGTCATAAGAAGATGTCACAATCGGTTAGTACCAGTTTACAAGGGTCAGTCTAAAGGGTCTGTTGCAGTCTAAAGGGTCAGTCTAAAGGGTCTGTTGCAGTCTAAAGGGTCAGTCTAAAGGGTCTGTTGCAGTCTAAAGGGTCAGTCTAAAGGGTCAGTTGCAGTCTAAAGGGTCAGTCTAAAGGGTCTGTTGCAGTCTAAAGGGTCAGTCTAAAGGGTCCGTTGCAGTCTAAAGGGTCAGTCTAAAGGGTCTGTTGCAGTCTAAAGGGTCAGTCTAAAGGGTCTGTTGCAGTCTAAAGGGTCAGTCTAAAGGGTCCGTTGCAGTCTAAAGGGTCAGTCTAAAGGGTCAGTTGCAGTCTAAAGGGTCAGTCTAAAGGGTGAGTTGCAGTCTAAAGGGTCAGTCTAAAGGGTCAGTTGCAGTCTAAAGGGTCAGTCTAAAGGGTCAGTTGCAGTCTAAAGGGTCAGTCTAAAGGGTCCGTTGCAGTCTAAAGGGTCAGTCTAAAGGGTCAGTTGCAGTCTAAAGGGTCAGTCTAAAGGGTGAGTTGCAGTCTAAAGGGTCAGTCTAAAGGGTCTGTTGCAGTCTAAAGGGTCAGTCTAAAGGGTCTGTTGCAGTCTAAAGGGTCAGTCTAAAGGGTCAGTTGCAGTCTAAAGGGTCAGTCTAAAGGGTCTGTTGCAGTCTAAAGGGTCAGTCTAAAGGGTCCGTTGCAGTCTAAAGGGTCAGTCTAAAGGGTCTGTTGCAGTCTAAAGGGTCAGTCTAAAGGGTCTGTTGCAGTCTAAAGGGTCAGTCTAAAGGGTCCGTTGCAGTCTAAAGGGTCAGTCTAAAGGGTCTGTTGCAGTCTAAAGGGTCAGTCTAAAGGGTCAGTTGCAGTCTAAAGGGTCAGTCTAAAGGGTCTGTTGCAGTCTAAAGGGTCAGTCTAAAGGGTCAGTTGCAGTCTAAAGGGTCAGTCTAAAGGGTCAGTTGCAGTCTAAAGGGTCAGTCTAAAGGGTCCGTTGCAGTCTAAAGGGTGAGTTGTGCAGGAGTTCCTTTAAAGCAGCCCTGGGCACAAAGGGCTGGTGTGGCTGC
>JAVJIX010000221.1:1060000-1070000 GCA_036785185.1 Paratrypauchen microcephalus
ACCTCCACACAGAGGCTCCGGTCGCATTTTTCACTACAACTTCTCATCTCCCAATGCCATCCCGTCCCTCTGGTCACCACAACAAACCCCACGTGAAACCAGCCAATCTCCGCCCTCTCCCTCCGTCCTCACAGCCAGACACCACCAGTGTTGTATAGTAACGAAGTAATAATACTTCACTACTGTACTCAAGTACATTTTGGGAGACTTTGTACTTTACTTGAGTTTTTTAAAAATGATAACTTTTACTTTTAATTCACTACATTTCCAAATTTAATTGCATACTTTTACTCCGATACATTTTCAATGTGCCGTTTAGTTACTCGTTACAAAAAAAACCTCTACTGAAGGAAGTCGGGACGTGCCTGGGCTTGTTCGCTACTTGCGCATGACAATCAGCCTACACCTGTTGGTTTCATGCAGCTAGTTTCATCAATCAACATCCCTGATGGAAGAGGAGACAGCATCCACGTGGGCTACAAATGAAGGGGGAGCTGACCATGAGCATCCCTGGCCGTACTTAAACACAATGTTCTCTTGCGCTGATATGAAGGATTCGTCCTATCGAATGAAGTGCCTCTTGTGCCTTCCAAGAAACGTGGAAATCCTATCTTACAGAAACTCCCCGTCCAACCTCAAGAAACACACATCGAGGTAAGTTCTAGATTAATGAAATTGTTAGCGTCTATATTCCAATTTCAGTAACCAGAGCATGGACATTCTAGACACCGCTGTGAAATCTTGAGCATAACATGTAGAAATGAACTTTGTGTGACATTGTTTCAGTTACACAAAGCGTATTTGACGATGTTGGAGCTAACAGGCTACCTAGCTTTTTCGGCTCAAGGGAAGGCATAGCTGTAGGCTAAGTGTAACGAATGAGAAAGGACAAAAAATAACATTAACATGTGCCTACTTTTAAAAATGTAAACATGCGCTGTGTGTTTGTGCGATCTAAGTAACAAAGCGAGGGTTAGCTTCAGACTGCCTTTGCTTGATACTTTTACTTGTACTTTTAATTACATTACTTGAGTACATTTATTTTGACATTACTTGTCATACGTGAAAAGTCCCTCAGTCGTCCAGGTAGAATCCATGATAACAGGAGAAGTTCAATTTGTCAACTGGACCAAGTTTGTTTGGTTGAAAACGTTTCGCCGCTCATCCGAGAGGCTTCGTCAGCTCTAATAAGAATACTGGTAAGACACTTGCTTATATCTTGCTGTAGGGAGGAGCTACCTAGCTAACTACTTTCCGGAACTATCTCATTGGTTTCGGTCTTTTGTTTCTCTGGCGTCTAGCTTAACGATCCCTATTCATCCCTACACGCCTGCTTTTTCCCACCTCTGGCCCTGTCCTGGCTAACCCTATTGTTTCCCTGTTTGTTTGATCTAGGCTTAATAATGGAATTGTAGATGGGATGCAAGATGGGATGTAGGGATGGGATGCAAGATGGGATGTAGATGGGATTGCATCCCATCTACAATTCCATTATTAAGCCTAGATCAAACAAACAGGGAAACAATAGGGTTAGCCAGGTCAGGGCCAGAGGTGTGAAAAAACAGGCGTGTAGGGATGAATAGGCATCGTTAAGCTAGACGCCAGAGAAACAAAAGACCGAAACCAATGAGATAGTTCCGGAAAGTAGTTAGCTAGGTAGCTCCTCCCTACAGCAAGATATAAGCAAGTTACCAGTATTCTTATTAGAGCTGACGAAGCCTCTCGGATGAGCGGCGAAACGTTTTCTACCAAACAAACTTGGTCCAGTTGACAAATTGAACTTCTCCTGTTATCATTACTTGTCATACTTAAGTACAAGAAGTTCCAGATACTTTAAGACTTTTACTCTAGTAACATTTCAGTGACTTCGACTTTTACCAAAGTCATTTTTGGGAGGGGAACCTATACTTTTACTTGAGTTTGATTTTCCACTACTTTATACAACACTGGACACCACACAGCGCCACCTAAAGCTGTCTCTCTTCAATACTCGCTCCCTCAACAATAAAAGCCTCATTTTAAACGAATATATTACTGACAATAACCTTGATTTTATCTGCCTAGTTGAAACCTGGCACAAACCCCTGGACTACTTCTCTCTCAACCAAACCACACCTCCCGGATACACTTACATACTCCATCCACTGAGGGGCGGGGAGGGGGGACCGCAGTCATTTACAGAAAGGACATTAAAATCACTCCCATCACATCCCTACAAAGTAATTCATTTGAACACACTGTTTTTAAACTGTCTGGTCCTACTCCCTTGGTCACTGCTGTCATTTATCGCCCCCCCAAGCCCAACCCCTCTTTCCTTTCTGATTTCACAGATTTTCTCACCCAGCTCTCTGCAATCTCACCTTCCCTCCTCATCCTCGGTGACTTCAACCTCTACATCGACAACCCTGATTCAAAACCCGCAGCTGATTTTTTGGACCTCTTAAAATGTGTTAACATAAACCAACATGTCAATGTCAATTTGTCAATTTGTCAATTTCCCCACCCATACCCGTGGTCATATCCTGGACCTGGTCTGCACTACCTGTGTCAAAATCCCAAATCTCACCAGCCATAACCTTCATATATCTGACCACCTGGCTATCACCCTAGACACTGACCTGCCTCTTCCCATCCCATAAACCAAACGTACAATCTCATTCCGGAACCTCCTCTGACTCCGGCCACTTCAGTATCCTCATCCTCCTGGACCTTACAGCAGCATTTGACACCATCAGCCACTCCATCCTCCTCTCCCGTCTCAAGAACTCTTTCAACATCACCGGCTCAGCACTGTCCTGGATCAACTCCTACCTCACCAACCATCAACAATTCATCCACATCAACAACTGCTCCTCCGCCACTGCTCCACTATTGCAAGGCGTCCCCCAAGGTTCGGTGCTTGGTCCCCTCCTGTTCATCCTCTACCTCCTCCCCCTGACCACCTGGCTATCACCCTAGACACTGACCTGCCTCTTCCCATCCCAAAAAACAAACGTACAATCTCATTCCGGAACCTTAAATCCCCTCTCCCCTTCTGCATGTCCAGCTGCCCTCCCCCACAGTCTGATGACTCCTATGAACTTGTTAATTTCTACAATAACACACTTTCCTTCTGTCTTGACCAACTTGCTCTCGTAATAACTAAATCTGTTTCTTTCACCCACACAGCACCCTGGTACACTCCTGAACTCCATAAAATGAAATCCCGAAAGCGCCAGCTTGAGAGACTGATTAGAAAATCTGGTCTAACCATCCATCTCCAAGCCTACACAGATCACCTCCGTCAATATAAAGATGCCCTCAACGCAGCCTGGTCAAATTTCTATTCCAACCTCATTCACTCTGGTTCCAATAACCCCAAAGCTCTGTTCTCCACAATAAACACACTCCTCAAACCCAGTGACAACACCTCTTCATCTTTTACAGTAGACAAATGCAACACTTTCTTATCATATTTCAAATCCAAAATTGACACAATCTATAGCTCCCTCACTCCCTCTCCAGCCCTCCCTTCTGATTCCCCTCCCCCAAACTCGACTCCACAACTTTCCCATTTCTCCCCTATCTGTCCAGATGAACTTTCCAAACTTCTTTCCACCATGAAAACCCCCACCTGTTCACTCGACCCCATCCCCTCTGCACTCATCAAAGACTGTCTTCCAATCATCTCTCCTCTAATAACAACAATCATCAACTCCTCACTCACCACTGGTTCTGTCCCGCAGTCTCTCAAGCTGGCTGCCATTACCCCTATCCTAAAAAAACCTGGTCTTGACCCTGACATCATTGCAAATTTCCGCCCCATTTCAAACCTTCCATATCTGTCCAAAATCCTGGAACGAGTCATAGCCACCCAACTCAAAGCCCATCTTAAATCCAATAGTCTGTTTGAACCATTCCAGTCTGGTTTCCGTCCACAACACAGCACAGAAACAGCCCTTCTCAAAGTCACCAACGATCTCCTCCTCTCCTCTGACTCCGGCCACTTCAGTATCCTCATCCTCCTGGACCTTACAGCAGCCACTCCATCCTCCTCTCCCGTCTCAAGAACTCGTTCAACATCACCGGCTCAGCACTATCCTGGATCAACTCCTACCTCACCAACCGTCAACAATTCATCCACATCAACAACTGCTCCTCCTCCACTGCTCCACTATTGCAAGGTGTCCCCCAAGGTTCGGTGCTTAGTCCCCTCCTGTTCATCCTCTACCTCCTCCCCCTTGGAAGCATCATTCGCCGCCACGGCCTCCATTTCCACTGCTACGCCGACGATATTCAACTTTACATAACTACCAAATCCATCAACTCCATAACTCACTCTTCCCTCACCCACTGCCTCTCTGAAATCAAAACTTGGATGCAACACAATTTCATAAAACTAAACTGTGACAAATCCGACTTTATCATTATTGGCCCCAAAAACATCACCAAATCCACCCAAGACTTCAGCCTGACCATAGACAACACAACCCTCACTCCATCCCCACTCATCCCAAACCTCACCACACTCTCACACCAACAACACATAAACTACATAACCCGGACTGCTTTCTTTCATCTCAAAAACATTGCCCGACTCCGCCCATCCCTTTCTTTCTCTGCTGCCGAAACTCTCATTCATGCATTCATCACCTCTCGAATCGACTACTGCAATAGCCTTTTCTATGGTCTACCCTCCAAAACTCTCAACAAACTCCAATACATCCAAAACTCTGCTGCCCGCCTCCTCACCCACACCCGCTCCCGAGACCCGCCTCCTCACCCACACCCGAGACCCGCCTCCTCACCCACACCCGCTCGCGAGACCCGCCTCCTCACCCACACCCGCTCCAGAGACCCGCCTCCTCACCCACACCCGCTCCAGAGACCCGCCTCCTCACCCACACCCACTCCAGAGACCCGCCTCCTCACCCACACCCGCTCCCGAGACCCGCCTCCTCACCCACACCCGCTCTAGAGACCCGCCTCCTCACCCACACCCGCTCCCGAGACCCGCCTCCTCACCCACACCCGCTCCCGAGACCCGCCTCCTCACCCACACCCGCCCCCGCGACACCCCCCCTCACGCACACCCGCTCCCGAGACCCGCCTCCTCACCCACACCCGCTCCCGAGACCCGCCTCCTCACCCACACCCGCTCCCGAGACCCGCCTCCTCACGCACACCCGCTCCCGAGACCCGCCCCCTCACCCACACCCGCTCCCGAGACCCGCCTCCTCACCCACACCCGCTCTAGAGACCCGCCTCCTCACCCACACCCGCTCCCGAGACCCGCCTCCTCACCCACACCCGCTCCCGAGACCCGCCTCCTCACCCACACCCGCTCCCGAGACCCGCCTCCTCACCCACACCCGCTCTAGAGACCCGCCTCCTCACCCACACCCGCTCCCGAGACCCGCCTCCTCACCCACACCCGCTCCAGAGACCCGCCTCCTCACCCACACCCGCTCCCGAGACCCGCCTCCTCACCCACACCCGAGACCCGCCTCCTCACCCACACCCGCTCCCGAGACCCGCCTCCTCACCCACACCCGCTCTAGAGACCCGCCTCCTCACCCACACCCGCTCCCGAGACCCGCCTCCTCACCCACACCCGAGACCTGCCTCCTCACCCACACCCGCTCCCGAGACCCGCCTCCTCACCCACACCCGCTCTAGAGACCCGCCTCCTCACCCACACCCGCTCCCGAGACCACATCACTCCTTTCCTTCAAAACCTCCACTGGCTCCCCATCCCTCAGCGCATCCAAATCAAAGTCCTCCTCCTGACCCACAAAGCCCTCCATAAGATGTGCCCATCAAACCTCTCAGACCTTCTGCCCCACCACACCCCATCCCGCTCCCTCCTGCACCGCCACACCCCATCCCGCTCCCTCCTGCACCTCCACACCCCATCCCGCTCCCTCCGTTCCTCCGACACCGACCTCCTGTCCCTCCCCTACAGGACCAAGCTCCGATCCTGGGGTGACAGAGCCTTCTCCATTGCTGCCCCCACCCTCTGGAACTCACTCCCACAACCTCTCCGTGACTGCTCTGACCTCCACCTTCAAAAAACTGCTCCAGACTCACCTTTTTAAAACTGCTTTTAATGTTTCTTAATGTTTAATGTTTTTCTGATTGTTTATTGTTTTGTTACTTGTTTTATTACTGATTTTACCTCTTGTACAGCGTCTGTGAGTGTCTTGAAAAGCGCTTTATAAATAAAATGTATTATTATTATTATTAGACTAGGACCAAAGCAGGACTAGACCAGGACTAAACCAGGACTAGACGAGGACTAGACCAGGAATAAACCAGGACTAGACTAGGACTAGACCAGGACTAGACCAGGACTAAACCAGGACTAAACCAGGACTAGACGAGGACTAGACCAGGACTAGACCAGGACTAGACCAGGACTAAACCAGGACTAAACCAGGACTAGACGAGGACTAGACCAGGACTAGGCCAGGACTAGACCAGGACTAAACCAGGACTAAACCAGGACTAGACGAGGACTAGACCAGGACTAAACCAGGACTAGACGAGGACTAGACCAGGACTAGACCAGGACTAGACCAGGACTAAACCAGGACTAAACCAGGACTAGACGAGGACTAGACCAGGACTAGACCAGGACTAGACCAGGACTAAACCAGGACTAAACCAGGACTAGACGAGGACTAGACCAGGACTAGGCCAGGACTAGACCAGGACTAGACGAGGACTAGACCAGGACTAGGCCAGGACTAAACCAGGACTAGACGAGGACTAGACCAGGACTAGGCCAGGACTAAACCAGGACTAGACGAGGACTAGACCAGGACTAGGCCAGGACTAGACCAGGACTAGACCAGGACTAGACCAGGACTAAACCAGGACTAAACCAGGACTAGACGAGGACTAGACCAGGACTAGACCAGGACTAAACCAGGACTAAACCAGGACTAGACGAGGACTAGACCAGGACTAGACCAGAACTAAACCAGGACTAGACGAGGACTAGACCAGGACTAGGCCAGGACTAAACCAGGACTAGACCAGGACTAGACTAGGACTAGACCAGGACTAGACCAGGACTAAACCAGGAATAAACCAGGACTAGACTAGGACTAGACCTGGACTAGACCAGGACTAAACCAGGACTAGACCAGGACTAAACCAGGACTTGACCAGGACTAGACTAGGACTAGACCAGGACTAGACCAGGACTAGACCAGGACTAAACCAGGACTAAACCAGGACTTGACCAGGACTAGACTAGGACTAGACCAGGACTAGACCAGGACTAGACCAGGACTAAACCAGGACTAGACCAGGACTAGACCAGGACTAGACCAGGACTAGACTAGGACTATCGTCCTAGTACTTTTGTCAGGCAGTGTATAAAATTACACTTCACATTACCACCAAGCGCCCCTGCCTCTGTGTGGACTCTGTGTGGACTCTGTGTGGACTCTGTGTGGCCTCTGTGTGGACTCTCTGTGGACTCTCTGTGGACTCTGTGTAGCCTCTGTGTGGACTCTGTGTGGACTCTGTGTGGACTCTGTGTGGACTCTGTGTGGCCTCTGTGTGGACTCTGTGTGGACTCTGTGTAGCCTCTGTGTGGACTCTCTGTGGACTCTGTGTGGACTCTGTGTGGACTCTGTGTAGCCTCTGTGTGGACTCTGTGTAGCCTCTGTGTGGGCTCTGTATGGACTCTGTGTGGACTCTGTGTGGACTCTGTGTAGCCTCTGTGTGGACTCTGTGTAGCCTCTGTGTGGACTCTGTGTGGCCTCTGTGTGGACTCTCTGTGGACTCTGTGTGGACTCTGTGTGTACTCTGTGTGGCCTCTGTGTGGACTCTCTGTGGACTCTGTGTGGACTCTGTGTGGCCTCTGTGTGGACTCTCTGTGGACTCTGTGTGGACTCTGTGTGGACTCTGTGTGGACTCTCTGTGGACTCTGTGTGGACTCTGTGTGGACTCTGTGTGGACTCTGTGTAGCCTCTGTGTGGACTCTGTGTAGCCTCTGTGTGGACTCTGTGTAGCCCCTGTGTGGACTCTGTGTGGCCTCTGTGTGGACTCTGTGTGGACTCTGTGTGGACTCTCTGTGGACTCTGTGTGGACTCTGTGTGGCCTCTGTGTGGCCTCTGTGTGGACTCTGTGTAGCCTCTGTGTGGACTCTGTGTGGACTCTGTGTGGCCTCTGTGTGGACTCTGTGTGGACTCTGTGTGGACTCTGTGTAGCCTCTGTGTAGCCTCTGTGTGGACTCTGTGTGGACTCTGTGTAGCCTCTGTGTGGACTCTGTGTAGCCTCTGTGTGGACTCTGTGTGGACTCTCTGTGGACTCTGTGTGGCCTCTGTGTGGACTCTCTGTGGACTCTCTGTGGACTCTGTGTGGCCTCTGTGTGGACTCTGTGTGGACTCTGTGTGGACTCTGTGTGGACTCTGTGTAGCCCCTGTGTGGACTCTGTGTGGCCTCTGTGTGGACTCTCTGTGGACTCTGTGTGGCCTCTGTGTGGACTCTCTGTGGACTCTGTGTGGACTCTGTGTGGACTCTGTGTAGCCTCTGTGTGGACTCTGTGTAGCCTCTGTGTGGACTCTGTGTAGCCTCTGTGTGGGCTCTGTGTGGACTCTGTGTGGACTCTGTGTGGACTCTGTGTAGCCTCTGTGTGGACTCTGTGTAGCCTCTGTGTGGACTCTGTGTGGCCTCTGTGTGGACTCTCTGTGGACTCTGTGTGGACTCTGTGTGGACTCTGCGTGGCCTCTGTGTGGACTCTGTGTGGACTCTGTGTGGACTCTGTGTGGACTCTGTGTGGCCTCTGTGTGGACTCTGTGTAGCCTCTGTGTGGACTCTGTGTGGACTCTGTGTGGCCTCTGTGTGGACTCTGTGTGGACTCTGTGTGGACTCTGTGTGGCCTCTGTGTGGACTCTGTGTGGCCTCTGTGTGGACTCTCTGGACTCTGTGTGGACTCTGTGTAGCCTCTGTGTGGACTCTGTGTAGCCTCTGTGTGGACTCTGTGTGGCCTCTGTGTGGACTCTGTGTGGCCTCTGTGTGGACTCTCTGTGGACTCTGTGTGGACTCTGTGTGGACTCTGTGTAGCCTCTGTGTGGACTCTGTGTAGCCTCTGTGTGGACTCTGTGTGGCCTCTGTGTGGACTCTGTGTGGACTCTGTGTAGCCTCTGTGTGGACTCCGTGTGGACTCTGTGTGGCCTCTGTGTGGACTCTCTGTGGCCTCTGTGTGGACTCTGTGTGGACTCTGTGTGGCCTCTGTGTGGCCTCTGTGTGGCCTCTGTGTGGACTCTCTGTGGACTCTGTGCGGACTCTGTGTGGACTCTGTGTGGACTCTGTGTAGCCTCTGTGTGGACTCTGTGTAGCCTCTGTGTGGACTCTGTGTAGCCTCTGTGTGGACTCTGTGTGGACTCTGTGTGGCCTCTGTGTGGACTCTGTGTGGACTCTGTGTGGACTCTGTGTGGACTCTGTGTAGCCTCTGTGTGGACTCTGTGTGGACTCTGTGTGGACTCTGTGTGGACTCTGTGTGGACTCTGTGTAGCCTCTGTGTGGACTCTGTGTGGCCTCTGTGTGGACTCTGTGTGGACTCTGTGTAGCCTCTGTGTGGACTCTGTGTGGACTCTGTGTGGACTCTGTGTAGCCTCTGTGTGGACTCTGTGTGGACTCTGTGTGGACTCTGTGTGGACTCTGTGTAGCCTCTGTGTGGACTCTGTGTGGCCTCTGTGTGGACTCTGTGTGGCCTCTGTGTGGACTCTGTGTGGACTCTGTGTAGCCTCTGTGTGGACTCTGTGTAGCCTCTGTGTGGACTCTGTGTAGCCTCTGTGTGGACTCTGTGTGGACTCTGTGTGGCCTCTGTGTGGACTCTGTGTGGACTCTGTGTAGCCTCTGTGTGGACTCTGTGTGGACTCTGTGTGGACTCTGTGTGGACTCTGTGTAGCCTCTGTGTGGACTCTGTGTAGCCTCTGTGTGGAGTCTGTGTGGCCTCTGTGTGGCCTCTGTGTGGCCTCTGTGTGGCCTCTGTGTAGCCTCT
>JAVJIX010000221.1:1075000-1142500 GCA_036785185.1 Paratrypauchen microcephalus
TAAATTAGCTAAAACTATTGCCATAATGTGTAAAATAAAAACCTTTTTAAACCAGAATTCACTTTATGTATTGTATTGTTCTCTTGTTCTTCCATATCTCAGTTATTGTGTGGAGACATGGGGGAATAATTATAAGTCAAACGTTAACCCTATATTTTTACTTCAAAAGAAAGCAATAAGAATTGTCAATCATGCTGAATATTATGCACCAACTAACCCTCTCTTCATTAAACTAAATACATTAAAATTAAATGACCTGATCAATCTAAATACTGCCGTTGTGATGTATAAGGCATACAACCACATGCTCCCACAAAGTATCCAGGAGATGTTCAAGCCTAGAGAGGGTCCATATAATCTCAGAGGAGCAGGCACTTTCCAAAAGGCTAAGGCAAGAACAACCAGAAAAAGCTTCTGTATCTCAATTACAGGAGTAAATTTATGGAATAGCCTGACTGAGGAACTAAAAGAGTGCACCTCAGTCAAAAGATTTAAAAAGGTGTATAAATCTTATATAATAGAACAATATAAATCAATATTATAAAGGTGTATTATGTTTATTAAAAACTGAACAATAATTGGATTATGAAAATTGATTATCATTGTAGTGGAATATATATTTTCTAACTCCCTTGCTTGATATATATTTTTTTCTTCAATTATTGTTGCGGTTGCTATTGTTATTATTGTTATTATTATTATTGTTGCTGTTATTGTTGTTATTATTATTGTTATCATTATTATTATTGTTGCTAATTTTATTATTGTTATTACCACCATTAATAATATAATTATTATTACTGATCATTGATATTGGTATTGATATTATCATTATTATTATCGTTATTTTTAATCATTATCATTATTATTATCGATATTGGTATTGATATTATCATTATTATTATCGTTATTTTTTTGACAACCTAAATTCTGTTCACAGGAACATAGATAAGTTGGATTACAGATGGAGGTCCCTGTGCTGATGGTAATAAATGAATGACTAAACGAGAAAAGTAATACTATACATATGACTATGTTTGTTTCACAATTATCACCAGATCAGGGCAGATGGAGGTTTTGGTGTGGGGAGATGTTCCTCTTCTCGCAGCAGACCTTGTCTCTTTTAATGCACAGCTGAAGACACAAGGCAAAGGGTGGTCCTGTTGTCCGGGGGCAGCCCCTCTCTGGTCCGGGGGCAGCCCCTCTCTGGCAGCAGGTTCACAAAAACACCTTGCCACTTTTAATGCATCACATACACTAACAACACAACTTCACATTAAGTTTTAATACCATCAGCACCAATACTTCCAATAAACATAATTTTCATGCAGATATAATAAGTAAAACTTTAAGAAATGACATAAATAGTGATAACCAGAGGTAAAACATAAGAGCAAAATGATGCCGATGATGATGATACTAATAGGATATCAATAAGATAAGATATATTTTTTTCTTTCTCATTTTTTTTCCTGTCTTATTGTAATTGCTTTACACTGTACAAGTATTCAAGTATTGGCAGCCAACCACTGTCACCGGTTAACTGTAAAAACACAAAAATAAGGATTACTACTAACTCTGGGAGAAGGGGTGGGATTTAATAAGTTTTACTTCTACCCACTCCTTTTCGGGCATGTACATATACGCAAAAAAAATGTATTTGTGTCTATATATTCTTTCTTTTTTATGTTCATTTTTTGTTGTTTATTTAAATTGTATGACACTGTACATTTTCTGTGCACTACAAGTATCATATGCTCGAAATAAATTACTACTACTACTACTACTACTACTCGTCCGAATGTCCAAACAGGACTCTGTGGACTCTGTGGACTCAAACAGGACTCTGTGGACTCAAACGGGACTCTGTGGACTCTGTGGACTCAAACGGGACTCTGTGGACTCAAACGGGACTCTGTGGACTCTGTGGACTCTGTGGACTCAAACGGGACTCTGTGGACTCTGTGGACTCTGTGGACTCAAACGGGACTCTGTGGACTCTGTGGACTCTGTGGACTCTGTGGACTCAAACGGGACTCTGTGGACTCTGTGGACTCAAACGGGACTCTGTGGACTCAAACGGGACTCTGTGGACTCAAACGGGACTCTGTGGACTCTGTGGACTCTGTGGACTCAAACGGGACTCTGTGGACTCAAACGGGACTCTGTGGACTCAAACGGGACTCTGTGGACTCTGTGGACTCAAACGGGACTCTGTGGACTCAAACGGGACTCTGTGGACTCAAACGGGACTCTGTGGACTCTGTGGACTCAAACGGGACTTGTAGGGAATTGAAATTCAGGAGACTTCAGCCGGAGATTTGACACACAGGGTTTAATTCGAAGTCAATTCAGTCGGTTTACATGGCACTGGTTACAACTTACTCACAACTTGATACAGAGAGAACCTCTTCTTATATAGGCAAGAGAAGACAAATGTTCTGAACACATGGCTTTTACCTTAAACATCTGCTTGCTGTAAACAGTGATAAAATTAAAATTAAAATGGGCAGTTTCACACACTTAGAAAGACAAGAAAAGAAACAAGGTGAAAGGTCTCTCACTTAAACAAAACAAGACACTGTTATAAAATGAAAGAACTCACAGTTCCCCCTTTCGATCACATAGCAACATGTGATCGCTTCAACAAAATCAAAAACAAAAGAGTAAATATTAATTTTAGCTTTAGCTTTTTAGATTTCACATCACCACACAAATTAATACATGACTCTCGGACACTTCAGAATAAGAAACAAGGAGCACCATATGAGACCAAAATTAGACCTTATTTTAGTGAAAGTTTAATCTGGGCAATCATAGCTAAACTTAATCCACAAATTCCAGAGATTCTACAGAAAGTAGCAAAATTTGGGAAGTAGGAGATCTTTGTTTTAAAGCAGTAGCTATCAGTCGTTCTACTAATGATCGAAGACAAGGAATGATACAGCATCCAATTATAATCAAACTAGTGATCACAGTCAGCATTGTAGTAGCAATAGATAATATTGTAGCCCCCCATGGTCCAAACAGTTTATAAAACCAGTTTGTCCAGGAGTCCTCAGAGACACCAGAATTTTTAGCAATTTCAGCAGATAATGATTTAAGTTTGTTTAGAGCCTTAGCAATGCTTCCATCAGGTGAAGTATTATTGGGTATAAAAGTACAACATTCTGCTCCAAACATGCTGCACACTGACGATTCTTTGGCCAGCAACATATCAAGGGCAATTCGATTTTGCCAAGCCATAAGTGAGGTTGGACCAAGTTGCTCCACAATACCCTCTATTGCTTCAATAGTATGATTTATAAACCTTTGCTGATTGTAATAGAGATAATTTATCCAAATGGCATTTTTAGTAGCAGTTACTCCTGCAAACAAAACTGAAGTAAATCCAGCTGCAATTTCATTCTGTGCTTTAAACTGATCTGGAACCCCAACTGGTGTATTAACCGCACTGAGATAAATATCCTCATTAAACGACCCTGCTAGTTTAGGTTGAGATGGGTACGACAATGATCTCTTATGGATATGTTTATTCCTTGAGCTACCCCTGTATGATGATGTCATTTGTTTCAAGTCTAACAAATTTGCTGAACCTATAGTGAATGGAGTAATCAACATAATCGGCGTGCAAACACCTGACCATGTTTTTGACAGGATAGCATACATATGTAAATCAGCACATAACCACCAAATGTCAGCTCTGGCAGTAGTGTGACGTGTCAAAAGTGCAAACTCCTCATAATTATCTGAAGAGAAAGTCTGATTACAAAAATGAGTAATGAAACTTTCTATCGCATTTCTATCACTACTTTCTGTATCTGTATGTATGACAGTATCCTGAAGGAAACAAGTATACTTAGCAGTACCTATAACCCAAGATGTAGGTGTGTCTTTTGAAGTTACTGCAGGTAATTTGTTGTGAAGGGAATAGCATTCATCAGTTTGATCAAATGACTTTCTAGTAAAGAGTTTAAGTATACAGGTCAAATCTCTCTCATTAGAATATGGTATAGATGTGGTAGTCAGTTGTGGTCTAGCTGTAGAGCACACAATACAGTCTTCTGAAGTCAAAGTATGGGCAGTGTACTGTACCCATTTTAACCATGTATTTTCATTAATCTCATGACCTGTTTCAATTTTTATTGCTTCAGTTAGAGAAATTAAATCATTCTCCAGAGCTGGCTTATTGGCCTTTAAAATTGTCACTTGAATATAACCTTCAAAATTCACTTTCATTTTCCTATTACATGGTACAGAAATAATTTCCAAACACTGGAAACTTATGGAATATATTCCAGAGTCTTTGAAGGTTGGATTTTTAATAGACAATATTAGAGGATTACATCGGTTAGTGATTGCTTTGCGCTCTCTACATCTACTTAGACCCATTTGATAAGATGCTTCATCCTTTCTAATTTTTGTTAAAGTAACTCTTTGCTGAAAGTCAATCTGAGAAGCATTTCCTTCTTGATTATGTTGTACACTGGTACTAGTTATAACCCTGGCATTATCCACAAACGCTTTTGTCAGACAAGTGTCTTTGCAGATAATCTGGACATTTAATGCATGATCAATAGCAGCATACAATCTAGCACTTCACATATGTCAAAAAGTAAATTACAAGTTTGTCCCTCATAACAATATTTTACCAATTTTGGTGTTACCCTGTTCTCACTCTTTAATGCCCATTGTCTTTTGTCTCTTTTTAGTGCCCATTGTTTCTTACCTGTATTAGCTTTTGCCAACTCAGGTGTAGCGTAGACTGCAGTTTGGACTGTTGGCTGTTGTGAGCTGCTTTGTCCGAGGTCAGATTCAAAACTTTCATGGATAAGTAGAATGTAACCCCATACTAAAACAACAAAGAACAGCATCATTAGCATCATTAGAAATATACATCGAGAATATTTCCAAAAAGAAGACTCATACTGTCCTTTCCCTTTTTCTTTGTCTTCTCCTCCTTTTCTCCTCCTCCTCTCCTGGATCCCCAGCAGCAGAAGGTGGACGAGAGTGGTTTTTAGGTTCGTGGCATCACCAGTTTCTGGAGTCGATTGGCTCTCTTCATCCTGAATAGTAGATTCAGTGGCATTGTCAATTCGATTGGGAGAATGTCGCTCACTTGGGTCTACTGATGCTTTAAAACAGTGTGATAAGTGATACCACACTTTTGAATCTTCTCTTTGCACTTGAACCGATCTTCCCGTGCACTGCAGAACTTGATATGGCCCAGTTTGATATGGTTGAGTCCAATTATTTCGCTTATGGACCTTTACATACACCCAAGATCCTGGAAGAACTTCAGTGTCTGGATCAGCTACATCTTGTAGGCCATATGTTCTCCGCTTTATCTTGTAGGCCATATGTTCTCCGCTTTATCTTGTAGGCCATATGTTCTCCGCTTTATCTTGTAGGTCATATGTTCTCCGCTTTATCTTGTAGGCCATATGTTCTCCGCTTTATCTTGTAGGCCATATGTTCTCCGCTTTATCTTGTAGGCCATATGTTCTCCGCTTTATCTTGTAGGCCATATGTTCTCCACTTTATCTTGTAGGCCATATGTTCTCCGCTTTATCTTGTAGGCCATATGTTCTCCGCTTTATCTTGTAGGCCATATGTTCTCCGCTTTATCTTGTAGGTCATATGTTCTCCGCTTTATCTTGTAGGCCATATGTTCTCCGCTTTATCTTGTAGGTCATATGTTCTCCGCTTTATCTTGTAGGTCATATGTTCTCCGCTTTATCGTGTAGGCCATATGTTCTCCGCTTTATCTTGTAGGCCATATGTTCTCCGCTTTATCTTGTAGGCCATATGTTCTCCGCTTTATCATGTAGGCCATATGTTCTCCACTTTATCGTGTAGGCCATATGTTCTCCGCTTTATCGTGTAGGCCATATGTTCTCCGCTTTATCATGTAGGCCATATGTTCTCCACTTTATCGTGTAGGCCATATGTTCTCCGCTTTATCTTGTAGGTCATATGTTCTCCGCTTTATCTTGTAGGCCATATGTTCTCCGCTTTATCTTGTAGGTCATATGTTCTCCGCTTTATCTTGTAGGTCATATGTTCTCCGCTTTATCGTGTAGGCCATATGTTCTCCGCTTTATCTTGTAGGCCATATGTTCTCCGCTTTATCTTGTAGGCCATATGTTCTCCGCTTTATCATGTAGGCCATATGTTCTCCACTTTATCGTGTAGGCCATATGTTCTCCGCTTTATCGTGTAGGCCATATGTTCTCCGCTTTATCATGTAGGCCATATGTTCTCCACTTTATCGTGTAGGCCATATGTTCTCCGCTTTATCGTGTAGGCCATATGTTCTCCGCTTTATCGTGTAGGCCATATGTTCTCCACTTTATCGTGTAGGCCATATGTTCTCCGCTTTATCGTGTAGGCCATATGTTCTCCGCTTTATCATGTAGGCCATATGTTCTCCACTTTATCGTGTAGGCCATATGTTCTCCGCTTTATCGTGTAGGCCATATGTTCTCCGCTTTATCATGTAGGCCATATGTTCTCCACTTTATCGTGTAGGCCATATGTTCTCCGCTTTATCTTGTAGGCCATATGTTCTCCGCTTTATCTTGTAGGCCATATGTTCTCCACTTTATCGTGTAGGCCATATGTTCTCCGCTTTATCGTGTAGGTCATATGTTCTCCGCTTTATCTTGTAGGCCATATGTTCTCCACTTTATCTTGTAGGCCATATGTTCTCCACTTTATCGTGTAGGCCATATGTTCTCCGCTTTATCTTGTAGGCCATATGTTCTCCGCTTTATCTTGTAGGCCATATGTTCTCCACTTTATCGTGTAGGCCATATGTTCTCCGCTTTATCGTGTAGGTCATATGTTCTCCGCTTTATCTTGTAGGCCATATGTTCTCCACTTTATCTTGTAGGCCATATGTTCTCCGCTTTATCGTGTAGGTCATATGTTCTCCGCTTTATCATGTAGGCCATATGTTCTCCACTTTATCGTGTAGGCCATATGTTCTCCGCTTTATCGTGTAGGCCATATGTTCTCCGCTTTATCATGTAGGCCATATGTTCTCCGCTTTATCTTGTAGGCCATATGTTCTCCGCTTTATCATGTAGGCCATATGTTCTCCGCTTTATCTTGTAGGCCATATGTTCTCCGCTTTATCTTGTAGGCCATATGTTCTCCGCTTTATCGTGTAGGCCATATGTTCTCCGCTTTATCATGTAGGCCATATGTTCTCCGCTTTATCATGTAGGCCATATGTTCTCCGCTTTATCATGTAGGCCATATGTTCTCCGCTTTATCATGTAGGCCATATGTTCTCCGCTTTATCTTGTAGGCCATATGTTCTCCGCTTTATCGTGTAGGCCATATGTTCTCCGCTTTATCGTGTAGGCCATATGTTCTCCGCTTTATCATGTAGGCCATATGTTCTCCGCTTTATCATGTAGGCCATATGTTCTCCGCTTTATCTTGTAGGCCATATGTTCTCCGCTTTATCTTGTAGGTCATATGTTCTCCACCTGCATCTTGGATCTCCTTTATGTATGCTGTATCAATCACATTTGCATCAGGTAACATCTCCAGCTCCTCTTCAGTATGGATGAGCATATTTCTTATATTGTGATCTGCAGCTCTTTTTGCTGCTTGATCCGCTGCTTTATTTTCAAGAGAAATAGAATCTGTTCCTTTGGTGTGAGCTTTACACTTCATAATAGCAAGTCTTGATGGCAGTTGAATGGCGTTTATCAGTTGTTTGATCAATGATTCATGCTTAATTGGTAGACCAGTCCCAAGTTTGAAACCATTTCTGATCCAACCAGCCAATGACAACGTAACAGTTTTATATGCATAAAGTGAATCCGTATAGATGTTTACTGCCTTGCCTTCTGAAAGTTGTAGTGCTCGTAACATTGCTGTTATCTCGGCGACTTGGGCAGAACTCTGACTGATTTGTTGAGCTTCCATCAAACGATATTCATTCAGAGGTAGTTGTTCCACAATATCTGGGTCTGGAAGTGGTGTAGTCTGCAGATCTGCTCTCACATGCAGTTCAGTTTGAACCTTTTCTTCACACACATGTGGAATTCCTTCAGTCTCCATATTTGCTGCCATATTGATATTTCCACCTGTTGACCATCCAACTTTACAGGGAAGACACCTGTAGACTTCTTTGATTCCTGTGGCCTGGGATTAACTATGCCATTAATATATGCCTCTTTGTATTCAGGTTGTTCAACATTTCCATTGAAATATCCTTCAATTGCAAAGGATTCATCTTCATGCTCCGCTGACACTTTTTCCAAGTCCTCTTCTTCTTGACTCTTTGTTGACTTTGGCGTCCAACTTTTACTGGATCCCGGTATTCCCTTTTGGTTAAGCTCTTGTTCTAATCTTCTCATATGTTCCTCTTCATTACTTTGCTTGGATCTTTTATCAATCTCCATCATCCGAGTCAATGCCGACACCTGAGTTTGAATCAGTTCCATTTTCTCTTCAAGTTCTCTTGGTTGTGGCTCCACAGACATAAGCGCTAACTCTCCTCCAAGTACCTTGTGTGTCATTCTTGGTGTCACGCACGAAGCTTGTTCCCATGTGTTTAGAGAAGCAGAGGGTGTTACTGTTCCTGGATCTTCACTGATATCACCTTCATATGGCGGAGGAGCAAGTCCTCTTAACATCTCAGGTTGCCATCTTTTTTCTTTTTCCGGTGCATCTACAGGACAGTGTGTTTTAGTCTCAAGTAGAGGAACATCTGAATTATCTGCTTCATTTTGATTTAATGACTTTTGAATTGCTTTTTTAATTACTTTCTTTCTTGGTTGTTTACTGCTCATCATTTCTTTCTCTTTTTCTTCCGACTCTTCTCCAGAATTTTCAGGTTTAGAGCGTGTGGGATATCTGTGTGCTGCCACATATTTTTCAAGATTTGGATATATTCCCACAGAAGGTTCTCTTGGAACTTCCTTCAGAAGGTCTTCTTTTAGGACCACCTTTTTCTCCTTTGGCTTAAGAACCAGAACAGAAGACAAATCTCTCATTTCCTGCATTTCCATCATCTCCTTCGCCCACTGATGCATTTTTTAAATCAATTTCATCTCTTCTTCATACTTCTGTATTTTTAATTGGCGTTTCATCTCGTTCTTGTGCTTCTGTATCTTTACTTGGTTTATTTTTCTTAGTATAGTACTATGTTCGGACTCCAAATTGCACTGCTTTATCTTTTCCTTATAATAGTTTTTAATATTTCTCCATTGTGCCTCTGTAGGCGCTATAGCGTCCTTCCCAGGATGAAGCATTCCTTTTTTCACATATTTTTGGATTATGTCTAGAATGAGTGCTTGGTTTGCTTGGGCTCTTCTTCCAACACCTTTGTTTTCCAATACTGCCGCAGTTGATCTAACGTAATGAACTGGGACATTTTGGTATAATTTTCTTTATCTATTAATTAGTTATTACCAATTGAATGTTGTTTTTTAAAACGCCTAACCAATTATATTGATAAAGTAGGTCACTATTTAAGAAATTACTAATTATTCTCTATCTACCTGTAAATTTTTTAGGAAGACTGATCCCCGCTGTCACTCTCTGTCCTTAGCCTGATCTCTAGAAAAAAGAAAAAATTGAACTTAGATAGTATTTGAAACCAACATTACCCCATCAAAATACAATATTTTATTACACTTTGCTGAAGTAATTCAAATTTAAATGCATTTAAATTTAGAGTATATTTTATCAATATAAACATCAAAAATATTAGTAAGGTTCAAATTCTTTGAAGGTAATTCATTTTAATCACCTGTTTAATCAACTGTCGTCACCTACAGCTTTTGTCCACATTTTAGAATGAGCTTCAGTCATATTTCACTTCCCGCAGAATATTCCCAGTTGTAGCTTTAAGTTTGAGATTCTGCAAAAATAAAAGAAATTTAAACAATGTTGTAATTAATTTTATGTTTTTGATATTACATTAAACAAAGCAAGAACCTCTTATTACAGATTGAAATTTTTTATTTTTTTTAACCAAAATGAACATATGAGCCCGAAAATCTAAATACTGTAAATTCAACTCATCCAAGCTGTACATATATTTGAAATCATTTTCCAAAGTAGTTTTAACAATCTGCATCTACTATTGATGCATTTACTATTTTCCAAATTCATTTGTATAATTAATGAGTTCATATTTTAATCACCAATGGCACTGAACAATAACCCATATATCTTTATTCAACCACAAACAAAACCTACAACCAGAACAAACATTCAGAGCGCCCCCTAGTGTCACACACACACAAGCACACATACAGAAGACCAGCACGAGCAGAGCGCCCCCTAGTGTCACACACACACAAGCACACATACAGAAGACCAGCACGAGCAGAGCGCCCCCTAGTGTCACACACACACACACATACAGAAGACCAGCACGAGCAGAGCGCCCCCTAGTGTCACACACACGCACAAGCACACATACAGAAGACCAGCACGAGCAGAGCGCCCCCTAGTGTCACACAAGCACAAGCACACATACAGAAGACCAGCACGAGCAGAGCGCCCCCTAGTGTCACACAAGCACACATACAGAAGACCAGCACGAGCAGAGCGCCCCCTAGTGTCACACACACGCACAAGCACACATACAGAAGACCAGCACGAGCAGAGCGCCCCCTAGTGTCACACACACACAAGCACACATACAGAAGACCAGCACGAGCAGAGCGCCCCCTAGTGTCACACACACACACATACAGAAGACCAGCACGAGCAGAGCGCCCCCTAGTGTCACACACACACACATACAGAAGACCAGCACGAGCAGAGCGCCCCCTAGTGTCACACACACACAAGCACACATACAGAAGACCAGCACGAGCAGAGCGCCCCCTAGTGTCACACACAAGCACACATACAGAAGACCAGCACGAGCAGCGCGCCCCCTAGTGTCACACAAGCACACATACAGAAGACCAGCACGAGCAGAGCGCCCCCTAGTGTCACACACACACACATACAGAAGACCAGCACGAGCAGAGCGCCCCCTAGTGTCACACACACACACACACAGAAGACCAGCACGAGCAGCGCGCCCCCTAGTGTCACACACACACACATACAGAAGACCAGCACGAGCAGAGCGCCCCCTAGTGTCACACACACGCACAAGCACACATACAGAAGACCAGCACGAGCAGAGCGCCCCCTAGTGTCACACAAGCACACATACAGAAGACCAGCACGAGCAGCCACATACTCCGGGAGAGAGGAGAATCAAACCAAATACACAAATTATCTCAAATAACAATAGCAAAATATAAGTGGTAATAATTTATTTATACTTAAAATTTTAAAAGACTAATCAATTCTAGAATTCTACTCTATATAATTTTAAAATTTGACCCAATCTAGAAAATAGACATACAAGAATAATCAATTAAATCAATTCATTTAAATTTACAGTCAAAACAATGTATCTTAATTAAAGATCGATTTTTTAAAATTATACTTCACATGCGAGCGGAACCAATGCGCTCCCACGTGTTTTACACCAAATAATTAGCGAGACGTACTGCACAAGCCAACATAACATTACATTATTATTACATTATTACATTATTACATTATTACATTACATTATTACATTATTACATTATTACATTATTACATAACATTATTACATTATTACATTATTACATTATTACATAACATTATTACATTATTACATTATTACATAACATTATTACATTATTACATTACATTATTACATTATTACATAATTACATTATTACATTATTACATAACATTATTACATTATTACATTATTACATTATTACATTATTACATTACATTATTACATTATTACATTATTACATTATTACATAATTACATTATTACATTATTACATAACATTATTACATTATTATATTATTACATTATTACATAACATTATTACATTATTACATTATTACATTATTACATAACATTATTACATTATTACATTATTACATTACATTATTACATTATTACATAATTACATTATTACATTATTACATAACATTATTACATTATTACATTATTACATTATTACATTACATTATTACATTATTACATTATTACATTATTACATTATTACATTATTACATTACATTATTACATTATTACATAATTACATTATTACATTATTACATAACATTATTACATTATTACATTATTACATTATTACATTACATTATTACATTATTACATTATTACATTATTACATTATTACATTATTACATAACATTATTACATTATTACATTATTACATAACATTATTACATTATTACATTATTACATTATTACATAACATTATTACATTATTACATTATTACATAACATTATTACATTATTACATTATTACATTATTACATAACATTATTACATTATTACATTATTACATAACATTATTACATTATTACATTATTACATTATTACATTATTACATAACATTATTACATTATTACATTATTACATTATTACATTATTACATAACATTATTACATTATTACATTATTACATAACATTATTACATTATTACATTATTACATTATTACATTATTACATAACATTATTACATTATTACATTATTACATTATTACATTATTACATAACATTATTACATTATTACATTATTACATTACATTATTACATTATTACATTATTACATTACATTATTACATTATTACATTATTACATTATTACATTATTACATAACATTATTACATTATTACATTATTACATAACATTATTACATTATTACATTATTACATAACATTATTACATTATTACATTATTACATTATTACATAACATTATTACATTATTACATTATTACATAACATTATTACATTATTACATTATTACATTATTACATAACATTATTACATTATTACATTATTACATTATTACATTATTACATAACATTATTACATTATTACATTATTACATAACATTATTACATTATTACATTATTACATTATTACATTATTACATAACATTATTACATTATTACATTATTACATTATTACATAACATTATTACATTATTACATTATTACATAACATTATTACATTATTACATTATTACATTACATTATTACATTATTACATTATTACATAATTACATTATTACATAACATTATTACATTATTACATTATTACATAACATTATTACATTATTACATTATTACATAACATTATTACATTATTACATTATTACATTATTACATAACATTATTACATTATTACATTATTACATAACATTATTACATAACATTATTACATTATTACATAACATTCCTCCTACAGAAGCCGAGTCTATTTAAGAAACATCACTACATCTATAACACGGAGCCGTCATCAGCCTTAAACCAACAAATATGAGATTCACTCAACAACTATTACAACCTCAGGGAAACAGCGTAATAAAACATTATTATTATTATTATTATTATTATTATTATTATTATTATTATTATTATTATTATTATTATGATTATTATTATGATGATTATTATTATTATTATTATTATTATTATTATTATGATTATTAGGGAAACAGCGTAATAAAGCAGAAACACGCAGGACCACAAAGCAAAGTGAGCAGCATTTACTGGATAAAAAATATCTATTTGTTCAAGATCAAACAATCAATACTTTTAATCATGTTTTGAACTGTAAATCATATAAATGAAAGATAATGGTGCACTACCACCATGGATATGCTGCAACATGTTTTACGATAAGCGTGGTGCAACATTTAACTCCAGTGTTTTTAACGACACATGTTCCTGAAGAAACCTCGCCCGAACTACAGACGGACTGCATACTGTCAGAAATAAGGATTTTCAAATGATGTTTTGTAAATAATGACTTCATTTTTGTAAGTGTAATGTATTTATTTTATTTAAAAATGTCACCATATCTCCAATCATTTGTCTGTCTTCTGCAGCTTTACTTTTTATAATAGCATTCATACAAGCTATTTGAGGAATTTAACTTAGCATTTTATATACAAGGTCCAGACATACTAGTCGATTCTTTCAATCCAATCCAATACATCCAGTAACTTATTTTCCAACACAATTATCCTCTGTAATTCCAACACAATGAAAATAGCATAAATCCTATTAGTACATCAAATGCTTATTGTAAAACTTCACATACTCGTTCAAAACGGCCACTCATTCACTCAATTTCACTCACATTAACCATTTGAACACAATTAGAGCCATCATACAGTGCCATTAAATCATCTCAATTAAACACTTGAATTTTCCTCCACACTGAATTCATCATCCCAACTGTGCAGAGACAAAGAATTATGGGAGACTGGCAGAACGACTTCAGGAGATTTTGGAAAACGTGTACACATCAGCACAGCCGTCACCAAGACAATGCATCAAATTAAGAAACCCAAAACAACACCCGTAGCAAGAGTAACTTGTAAATTAAAGGTCCCATGGCATGAAATGTTCACTTTCTGAGGTTTTTGAACGTTAATGTGAGCTACCCTACCCTGTTTAGCCCCCCCCCCCCCCATGGTTAAAAGTTACGTAATGTCTAAACTGAGCATTTGCGATCCTTTTCTGCGTTTGAAAAAAACACAGCTCAAACGGGCGATTCTGAACAAGGAAACTTATTGACGTCAGATCGAAAAAAGAAATGCAAATGCAGTTCCACCCCCGTCTGGATCTCCACCCCCAGAGAGTTTGGACTGCGGAGGAGCTACGCAATGCGAAATGCGTTTTTTTATTTGCCTGGAGGCACGTCCGAGTGTTTCTAGGCTCTGAAGTCCTTTATCTGAGCCTCTGGACCTTTGAACAGCAGTGGTTGAATTTTATTTTCTGTGAAAATGTGTTTTTTTTTCATTGAAAAGCCTCTCCTTTCCTCCTTCGCGCTTACACACTCGGAAGTGTGGCCAGCACACAGCGCACCGCTAAAACAAGGAACCAGCGGCGCATTTGCCCAACCCCCCCCCCCCTTCCTCTTACCAATCTGTGTCCTTCTCATGTGCATTCAAGCAACAAGGCGCAGAATGAGTCGTTCAGACAGAGAGATTCTGACTCTGACTGTGTACATGTGTCTTTCTCATGCACTGAGTGTTGATTTTGAAGAAGGATTCATTTACAGTATTAGGGAACCATTAAGGAGCCATATAAAAGCATCAACAAGTATCATGTCATGGGACCTTTAAGTTTGATAGCTCATCTTCCATTTTTAAGTCACAACTTCAGCAGTTTGGATGAATTGGATGAACATAAAGCCTTTGTTATGTTCACATTTTTGGTTATTTCTTTTACTATTTCAGTTTTAATTTTTTTAATTACAGTGTCCAAATGAATTTGCAGAATTTGCTCAGCAGCTCTTCCCATTGAAGATGGAACTCTTTTCACAAACATGTTCAATTTATTCATAATGGATCGAATATCAAACAAGCTATTGTTAGTCATATTAGACTCAGAGTCATATTCAAACAGGACTCTGTGGACTCAAACAGGACCCTGTGGACTCAAACAGGACTCTGTGGACTCTGTGGACTCTGTGGACTCTGTGGACTCTGTGGACTCTGTGGACTCAAACAGGACTCTGTGGACTCAAACAGGACTCTGTGGACTCAAACAGGACTCTGTGGACTCAAACAGGACTCTGTGGACTCAAACAGGACTCTGTGGACTCAAACAGGACTCTGTGGACTCAAACAGGACTCTGTGGACTCAAACAGGACTCTGTGGACTCTGTGGACTCTGTGGACTCTGTGGACTCTGTGGACTCAAACAGGACTCTGTGGACTCTGTGGACTCTGTGGACTCTGTGGACTCAAACAGGACTCTGTGGACTCAAACAGGACTCTGTGGACTCAAACAGGACTCTGTGGACTCTGTGGACTCTGTGGACTCAAACAGGACTCTGTGGACTCAAACAGGACTCTGTGGACTCAAACAGGACTCTGTGGACTCTGTGGACTCTGTGGACTCAAACAGGACTCTGTGGACTCAAACAGGACTCTGTGGACTCTGTGGACTCTGTGGACTCTGTGGACTCTGTGGACTCAAACAGGACTCTGTGGACTCTGTGGACTCTGTGGACTCTGTGGACTCTGTGGACTCTGTGGACTCAAACAGGACTCTGTGGACTCAAACAGGACTCTGTGGACTCAAACAGGACTCTGTGGACTCAAACAGGACTCTGTGGACTCAAACAGGACTCTGTGGACTCAAACAGGACTCTGTGGACTCAAACAGGACTCTGTGGACTCAAACAGGACTCTGTGGACTCTGTGGACTCTGTGGACTCTGTGGACTCTGTGGACTCAAACAGGACTCTGTGGACTCTGTGGACTCTGTGGACTCTGTGGACTCAAACAGGACTCTGTGGACTCAAACAGGACTCTGTGGACTCAAACAGGACTCTGTGGACTCTGTGGACTCTGTGGACTCAAACAGGACTCTGTGGACTCAAACAGGACTCTGTGGACTCAAACAGGACTCTGTGGACTCTGTGGACTCTGTGGACTCAAACAGGACTCTGTGGACTCAAACAGGACTCTGTGGACTCTGTGGACTCTGTGGACTCTGTGGACTCTGTGGACTCAAACAGGACTCTGTGGACTCTGTGGACTCTGTGGACTCTGTGGACTCTGTGGACTCTGTGGACTCAAACAGGACTCTGTGGACTCAAACAGGACTCTGTGGACTCAAACAGGACTCTGTGGACTCAAACAGGACTCTGTGGACTCAAACAGGACTCTGTGGACTCAAACAGGACTCTGTGGACTCAAACAGGACTCTGTGGACTCTGTGGACTCTGTGGACTCAAACAGGACTCTGTGGACTCAAACAGGACTCTGTGGACTCTGTGGACTCTGTGGACTCAAACAGGACTCTGTGGACTCAAACAGGACTCTGTGGACTCTGTGGACTCTGTGGACTCTGTGGACTCAAACAGGACTCTGTGGACTCAAACAGGACTCTGTGGACTCAAACAGGACTCTGTGGACTCTGTGGACTCTGTGGACTCAAACAGGACTCTGTGGACTCAAACAGGACTCTGTGGACTCTGTGGACTCTGTGGACTCAAACAGGACTCTGTGGACTCAAACAGGACTCTGTGGACTCTGTGGACTCTGTGGACTCTGTGGACTCTGTGGACTCAAACAGGACTCTGTGGACTCAAACAGGACTCTGTGGACTCAAACAGGACTCTGTGGACTCTGTGGACTCTGTGGACTCAAACAGGACTCTGTGGACTCAAACAGGACTCTGTGGACTCTGTGGACTCTGTGGACTCAAACAGGACTCTGTGGACTCAAACAGGACTCTGTGGACTCTGTGGACTCTGTGGACTCAAACAGGACTCTGTGGACTCAAACAGGACTCTGTGGACTCAAACAGGACTCTGTGGACTCAAACAGGACTCTGTGGACTCTGTGGACTCTGTGGACTCTGTGGACTCTGTGGACTCAAACAGGACTCTGTGGACTCTGTGGACTCTGTGGACTCTGTGGACTCTGTGGACTCAAACAGGACTCTGTGGACTCAAACAGGACTCTGTGGACTCAAACAGGACTCTGTGGACTCAAACAGGACTCTGTGGACTCAAACAGGACTCTGTGGACTCAAACAGGACTCTGTGGACTCAAACAGGACTCTGTGGACTCAAACAGGACTCTGTGGACTCTGTGGACTCTGTGGACTCAAACAGGACTCTGTGGACTCAAACAGGACTCTGTGGACTCTGTGGACTCTGTGGACTCAAACAGGACTCTGTGGACTCAAACAGGACTCTGTGGACTCTGTGGACTCTGTGGACTCTGTGGACTCAAACAGGACTCTGTGGACTCAAACAGGACTCTGTGGACTCAAACAGGACTCTGTGGACTCTGTGGACTCTGTGGACTCAAACAGGACTCTGTGGACTCAAACAGGACTCTGTGGACTCTGTGGACTCTGTGGACTCAAACAGGACTCTGTGGACTCAAACAGGACTCTGTGGACTCTGTGGACTCTGTGGACTCTGTGGACTCTGTGGACTCAAACAGGACTCTGTGGACTCAAACAGGACTCTGTGGACTCAAACAGGACTCTGTGGACTCTGTGGACTCTGTGGACTCAAACAGGACTCTGTGGACTCAAACAGGACTCTGTGGACTCTGTGGACTCTGTGGACTCAAACAGGACTCTGTGGACTCAAACAGGACTCTGTGGACTCTGTGGACTCTGTGGACTCAAACAGGACTCTGTGGACTCAAACAGGACTCTGTGGACTCAAACAGGACTCTGTGGACTCAAACAGGACTCTGTGGACTCTGTGGACTCTGTGGACTCTGTGGACTCTGTGGACTCTGTGGACTCAAACAGGACTCTGTGGACTCTGTGGACTCTGTGGACTCTGTGGACTCTGTGGACTCTGTGGACTCAAACAGGACTCTGTGGACTCAAACAGGACTCTGTGGACTCTGTGGACTCTGTGGACTCTGTGGACTCTGTGGACTCTGTGGACTCAAACAGGACTCTGTGGACTCTGTGGACTCAAACGGGAGAAGAGGCGGATGAGATGGAGAAGAGGTTTTATCCAGGTCAGTGACAGAAAAACAAAGTGCACAATTCTCATGAGAGAGAGGAGAGAGGAAAGAGGAGAGAGGAAAGAGGGATGAGAGAGGAGAGGGATGAAAGAGAGAACAAAGGGATCAGAGGAATTAAAAGAACAATGGATGAAAATGGAACAAAGCGTCAGATGTCATGATTGTGCAGAGAGAAAGAGAGAAAGAGAAGAGAGAGATCAGGGGGACTGAAAGAACAGAGGATGAAAATAGAACAGAGATTCTGTAGAGAGAGAGAGGAAAGAGGAGAGGAAAGAGCAGAGAGGAGAGAGGAGAGAGAAGAGAGAGGAAAGAGGAGAGGAAAGAGGAAAGAGGAGAGAGGAGAGGACAGAGGAAAGAGGAGAGAGGAAAGAGGAGAGAGGAGAGGAGAGAGGAGAGGAGAGAAGAGAGAAGAGAAGAGAGAGGAAAGAGGAGAGGAGAGAGGAGAGAGGAGAGGAGAGGGAAGAGAAGAGAGAGGAAAGAGGAGAGGAAAGAGGACAGAGGAAAGAGGAGAGAGGAAAGAGGAGAGAGGAGAGAGGAGAGGAGAGGAGAGAAGAGAAGAGAGAGGAAAGAGGAGAGGAAAGAGGACAGAGGAAAGAGGAGAGAGGAAAGAGGAGAGAGGAGAGAGGAGAGGAGAGAAGAGAAGAGAGAGGAAAGAGGAGAGGAAAAAGGAAAAAGGAAAGAGGAGAGAGGAGAGGAGAGGAGAGGAGAGAAGAGAGAGGAAAGAGGAGAGGAAAGAGGAAAGAGGAGAGAGGAGAGGAGAGGAAAGAGGAGAGGAGAGGAGAAGAGAGGAGAGGAGAGAGAGGAAAGAGGAGAGGAAAAAGGAAAGAGGAGAGAGGAGAGGAGAGGAAAGAGGAGAGAGGAGAGGAGAGGAGAGGAGAGAAGAGAGAGGAAAGAGGAGAGGAAAGAGGAAAGAGGAAAGAGGAGAGAGGAGAGGAGAGGAAAGAGGAGAGGAGAGGAGAGGAGAGAAGAGAGAGGAAAGAGGAGAGGAAAGAGGAAAGAGGAGAGAGGAGAGGAGAGGAAAGAAGAGAGGAGAGGAGAGGAGAGGAGAGGAGAGAGAGGAAAGAGGAGAGGAAAAAGGAAAGAGGAGAGAGGAGAGGAGAGAGGAGAGGAGAGGAGAGGAGAGAAGAGAGAGGAGAGGAGAGGAAAGAGGAGAGGAGAGGAAAGAGGAGAGGAGAGGAAAGAGGAGAGGAGAGGGGGATGGAGAGTTGAGATTAACGAGCGATGCCCCAGTTTCAGCACAAAGTGTTTGGGGTTCAGACTGACTCACGTGCACACACACACACACGTGCACGTACACACACACACACACACACGTGCACGTACACACACACACACACACACACACACACACACACACACACACACAGTTTGCACAAGAACCAGGTGAGTGGGACAAACCAGAGCAGAGCAGAAGAGGAGGAGGGGCAGAGGAGGAGGAGGAAACAAAAAAGAGGAGGGGATGAGGAGGAGGAGAGGAGGAGCAGAGGAAAAAGAGGAGGAGATGAGGAGGAGGAGGAGGGGAAAAAGAGGAGGGGATGAGGAGGAGAGGAGGAGCAGCAGAAGAGGAGGAGAGGAAAAAGAGGAGGAGGAGGAGGAGATGAGGAGGAGGAAAGAAGGAGAGGAGGAGGAGGGGAAAAAGAGGAGGGGATGAGGAGGAGGAGGAGGGGAAAGAGAGGAGGGGATGAGGAGGAGGAGCAGAGGAGGAGGGGATGAGGAGGAGCAGAGGAGGAGCAGCAGAGGAGGAGGAGGAGAGGAAAAGGAGGAGGAGCAGAGGAGGAGGAGCAGAGGAGGAGGAGATGAGGGGGAGCAGAGGAGGAGGAGCAGAGGAGGAGGGGATGAGGAGGAGGAGAGGAGCAGTCTGGACAGTGTAGATGAAATGACACAATAGGATATTTGTGTCCTAAATAAATCAGTGTTTGTGTAGAGGAGCTTCATGTGCTGCTGACCTCTGCTGGACATGAGGCAGAACTGCAGCCCCCAAAAACTGAAAAACTCTTCTGCTTCTGCTTCTGGTTCTGCTTCTGCTTCTGGTTCTGGACTCACATCTTCAGTATAAAAATGTCTGAGTCTGAAGATCATCTGCAGCTCTACAGCGCCTCCTGCTGGCTCCCTCCTGAACCCACCTGTTTATCTGATCCACACTGACCCCACAGACCCCCGACTGACCCCACACACCCACAGAGTGACCCCACAGACACCGACTGACCCCACAGACCCCCGACTGACCCCACAGACCCCCGACTGACCCCACACACCCACAGAGTGACCCCACAGACACCGACTGACCCCACAGACCCCCGACTGACCCCACAGACCCCCGAGTGACCCCACAGACCCCCGAGTGACCCCACAGACCCCCGACTGACCCCACAGACCCCCGAGTGACCCCACAGACACCGAGTGACCCCACAGACCCCCGAGTGACCCCACAGACCCCCGACTGACCCCACAGACCCCCGAGTGACCCCACAGACCCCCGAGTGACCCCACAGACCCCCGACTGACCCCACAGACCCCCGAGTGACCCCACAGACCCACGACTGACCCCACAGACCCCCGACTGACCCCACAGACCCCCGACTGACCCCACACACCCACAGAGTGACCCCACAGACCCCCGAGTGACCCCACAGACCCCCGACTGACCCCACAGACCCCCGAGTGACCCCACAGACCCCCGACTGACCCCACAGACCCCCGACTGACCCCACAGACCCCCGAGTGACCCCACAGACACCGAGTGACCCCACAGACCCCCGAGTGACCCCACAGACCCCCGACTGACCCCACAGACCCCCGAGTGACCCCACAGACCCCCGAGTGACCCCACAGACCCCCGACTGACCCCACAGACCCCCGAGTGACCCCACAGACCCACGACTGACCCCACAGACCCCCGACTGACCCCACAGACCCCCGACTGACGCCACACACCCAGAGAGTGACCGCACAGAGCCGCGAGTGACCCCACAGACCCCCGCCTGACCCCACAGACCGCCGAGTGACCCCACACACCCACAGAGTGACCCCACAGACCCCCGAGTGACCCCACAGACCCCCGAGTGACCCCACAGACCCACGACTGACCCCACAGACCCCCGACTGACCCCACAGACCCCCGAGTGGGCCCACACACCCACAGAGTGACCCCACAGACCCCCGAGTGACCCCACAGACACCGAGTGACCCCACAGACACCGAGTGACCCCACAGACACCGAGTGACCCCACAGGGTCCATATGGTAAAGCCGCAAAAAAAAAAAGCAAAATAAAATGACTGAAGTAAAAGTCCAAAGAGCGAAGAGAAACTGAGACAAAACTTCAGATTTATGATTTAGTCCGAAGTGGAGAAATTATTATTATTATTATTATTATTATTATTATTATTATTATTATTATTATTATTATTATTATTATTAGGCCCGAGCGCTAAAGCGTAGGGCCTATTGTAACAGTGCGAAGCACTGCAGAACCAGCGTGCACAAAACAAATTGTAATTGTTCACCCCAAAACATTCTCGGCCCACCAACAGAGCGCGAAGCGCTCTCCCCTTTTTAAGCACCTAGCACTCATGTCAACAACTGGTGCCCGCTGACCTGGCACCGTGGCACCGCCCGTGGCGGCAAAATTGTAATTGTTTTGTGGGCACACATGACATCGTGCACGCAGTGCACCATGTCATGTGTGCCCACAAAACCAGAGCGCGAAGCGCTCTCCCTTTTCCAAACACTCAATGCTACACTATAGTGACACTCATAGTCACACACACTTCCAAATCCACCTCCACCCTCAGCTCCACCTCCACTTCCAGATCCAGCTCCAGCTCTAGATCCAGATCCAGCTCCAGATCCACCTCCAGATCCAGCTCCAGATCCAGCTCTAGATCCAGCTCCAGATCCACCTCCAGATCCAGATCCAGATCCAGCTCCAGATCCAGCTCTAGATCCAGCTCCAGATCCACCTCCAGCTCCAGCTCTAGATCCAGATCCAGATCCAGCTCCAGATCCAGCTCTAGATCCAGCTCCAGATCCAGCTCCAGCTCCAGCTCTAGATCCAGCTCCAGATCCAGCTCCAGCTCCAGCTCTAGATCCAGATCCAGCTCCAGATCCACCTCCAGATCCAGATCCAGCTCCAGATCCAGCTCTAGATCCAGCTCCAGATCCACCTCCAGATCCAGATCCACCTCCAGATCCAGCTCTAGATCCAGATCCAGCTCCAGATCCACCTCCAGATCCAGATCCAGCTCCAGCTCTAGATCCAGCTCCAGATCCAGATCCAGCTCTAGATCCAGATCCAGATCCAGCTCCAGATCCAGCTCTAGATCCAGCTCCAGATCCAGCTCCAGATCCAGCTCTAGATCCAGCTCCAGATCCAGCTCCAGATCCAGCTCTAGATCCAGCTCTAGATCCAGCTCCAGATCCAGCTCTAGATCCAGCTCCAGATCCAGATCCAGCTCTAGATCCAGATCCAGCTCTAGATCCAGATCCAGCTCCAGATCCAGCTCTAGATCCAGATCCAGCTCCAGCTCCAGATCCAGCTCTAGATACAGATCCAGCTCCAGATCCAGCTCCAGATCCAGCTCTAGATCCAGATCCAGATCCAGCTCTAGATCCAGATCCAGATCCAGCTCTAGATCCAGATCCAGCTCTAGATCCAGATCCAGATCCAGCTCCAGATCCAGCTCCAGATCCAGCTCTAGATCCAGCTCCAGATCCAGATCCAGCTCTAGATCCAGCTCCAGATCCAACTCTAGATCCAGCTCCAGATCCAGATCCAGCTCTAGATCCAGATCCAGATCCAGCTCTAGATCCAGCTCCAGATCCAACTCTAGATCCAGCTCCAGATCCAGCTCTAGATCCAGATCCAGCTCTAGATCCAGCTCCAGATCCAGATCTAGATCCAGATCCAGATCCAGATCCAGCTCCAGCTCCAGATCCAGCTCTAGATCCAGCTCCAGAACCAGATCCAGCTCTAGATCCAGATCCAGATCCAGCTCTAGATCCAGCTCCAGATCCAGATCCAGCTCCAGATCCAGCTCCAGCTCCAGATCCAGCTCTAGATCCAGCTCCAGATCCAGATCCAGATCCAGCTCTAGATCCAGCTCCAGATCCAGATCCAGCTCTAGATCCAGCTCCAGATCCAGCTCTAGATCCAGCTCCAGATCCAGATCCAGCTCCAGATCCAGCTCTAGATCCAGATCCAGCTCTAGATCCAGATCCAGCTCTAGATCCAGATCCAGATCCAGCTCTAGATCCAGATCCAGCTCTAGATCCAGATCCAGCTCCAGATCCAGATCCAGCTCCAGATCCAGATCCAGATCCAGATCCAGCTCTAGATCCAGCTCCAGATCCAGCTCCAGATCCAGATCCAGCTCTAGATCCACCTCCAGATCCAGATCCAGCTCCAGATCCACCTCCAGATCCAGATCCAGCTCTAGATCCAGCTCCAGATCCAGATCCAGCTCTAGATCCAGCTCCAGATCCAACTCTAGATCCAGCTCCAGATCCAGATCCAGCTCTAGATCCAGATCCAGCTCTAGATCCAGCTCCAGATCCAGCTCCAGCTCTAGATCCAGATCCAGCTCCAGCTCTAGCTCCTCCTCACTTTTGGCCCCTCTGTCGTGGTGGATCTTGAGCCTCAGGAGGAGGAGAGGCTGGAACAAAGAAAACACTGAACAAACGACACACCTGAGGTACGTCTTTATTGATTAAAAACTTCTTTTTTCTTTTTTTTTTGCAGCATGGACTTTACATTTGGACATTTTTTACATTTATGTCTAAGAACGTTTCCTTTCACACAAAATGGAGCTGAGAAAATCACTTGGCAGTTTGTTGGCCGCAGCTCAGATGAAGGCCCTGTACCAGATTCTACAAGCAGCTCTCGAGGTCCAAAGATTTGTCTAATCTAATCGTAATTTTTGAGCTAACATTTTGAGCTTTGGAGATGTAGACAGACTGATAATAAAGAGCTCCTCAAACATGTGAATGAAACAAACACGACTCCAGGTGTGTTTTTGAGGAGGAACATCATTAGAACAAGACTTAAAGCTCACAAGAGTCAGTTTTGCGTAATACAGGACCTTTAAAGCAGGAAAAATCAGGTACTGCTCCTTTAAGTGAGTTAAAGGACACAAAAAGACCTTGCACGAAGCTAATGTTTCCTCTGAGGGTCTGTGTGGGCGTCCTCAAGTCACATGTGGTCTGCTGTTTGCTTGTTTCCACGGAAAGGTCACCGTTGCTGTGCCTGAAATGTTCCACAGTGCTGAGCAGAGCCACAAACTCGTGTGGTGACAGAAGAGGAGGCCAGCCCAGGACACCTGCTGCTGCGGCTGATATTAAAGATTTTAAACTCCACAGAAAAAGCATAAAGTGACCAACGTTTTGGACCAATACTGATAAAAACACTCCCCAGACCAGAGTGGACCAAACGCAGTGTGGCGTTACCCACAACGTTCAGCTCCAGGGTGGTTTCTCCCTGAGGTTCTCACAGCTTTGTGTGAATAGAACTACGAGATTCTCTGTGGCGACTACGACCAGTAAATATTATTATTATCGATGTGTCCAGAATTCCTCAGTCGTCCAGGTAGAACGAAAGGCAAAAGGAGAAATTCAATTTGTCGACTGGACAAAAGTTTATTTGGTCGAAACTGTTTCTTCTGCTTCTTCAGTTCTGGTCAGACGCTGGTGGACAGTGTCTTATATCAGCCATGTGCACAGGTTAAGGATCGTATAGGGACTGGTTTCTCCAATCCGATTGGAACCCCTGGCTTAGGCCGATAGTAATCCACTCGGTGCCGCCTTGTGCACGATATCGGATAGGATGGGCGTGCTGCGCATGCGCGGGAATTTTTGCCAGGGATTTCACCCGGAAGTGGCAGGAGGCGCCGACGCCGTCATAAGTAGAGATCAGAAAAGTCCGACGAAATCATGGCTGCGAAGAAAGAATGCACAACACGTACACCAATGCTGCTCCGGCAAACTAGTCCAGGTTTAGTCCAGGTTTAGTCCAGGTTTAGTCCAGGTTTAGCCCAGGTTTAGTCCAGGTTTAGTCTGATATTAGTCCTGATTTAGTCTAGGTTTAGTCCAGGTTTAGTCCAGGTTTAATCCAGGTTCAGTCTAGGTTAAGTCCAGGTTTGGTCCAGGTTTAGTCTCATATTAATCCTGATTTAGTCCAGGTTTAGTCCAGGTTTAGTCTCATCTTAGTCCTGATTTAGTCCAGGTTTAGTCCAGGTTTAGTCTAGGTTCAGTCTAGGTTCAGACCAGGTTCAGTCTAGGTTAAGTCCAGGTTTAGTCCAGGTTCAGTCCTGGTTAAGTCCAGGTTTAGTCTCATATTATCCTGATTTAGTCCAGGTTTAGCCCAGGTTTAGTCTCATATTAGTCCAGGTTTAGCCCAGGTTTAGTCTAGGTTTAGTCCAGGTTTAGTCCAGGTTTAGCCCAGATTTAGTCTCATATTAGTCCAGGTTTAGCCCAGGTTTAGTCTAGGTTTAGTCTAGGTTTAGTCTAGGTTAAGTCCAGGTTTAGTCCAGGTTCAGTCCTGGTTTAGTCCAGGTTTAGTCTCATATTAGTCCTGACTTAGTCCAGGTTTAGTCCAGGTTAAATCCAGGTTTAGTCTCATATTATCCTGATTTAGTCCAGGTTTAGCCCAGGTTTAGTCCAGGTTTAGTCTAGGTTTAGTCTAGGTTTAGTCTAGGTTTAGTCTAGGTTTAGTCCAGGTTTAGTCCAGGTTTGGTCCAGGTTTAGTCCAGGTTTAGTCTCATATTAGTCCTGATTTAGTCCAGGTTTAGTCCAGGTTTAGTCTCATCTTAGTCCTGATTTAGTCCAGGTTTAGTCCAGGTTCAGTCCAGGTTTAGTCTCATATTATCCTGATTTAGTCCAGGTTTAGCCCAGGTTTAGTCCAGGTTTAGTCCAGGTTCAGTCCTGGTTTAGTCCAGGTTTAGTCTCATATTAGTGCTGACTTAGTCCAGGTTTAGTCCAGGTTAAGTCCAGGTTTAGTCTCATATTATCCTGATTTAGTCCAGGTTTAGCCCAGGTTTAGTCCAGGTTTAGTTTCATATTAGTCCAGGTTTAGTCCAGGTCTAGTCTCATATTAGTCCAGGTTTAGTCCAGGTTTAGTCTCATATTAGTCCAGGTTTAGTCCAGGTTTAGTCCAGGTTTAGTCCAGGTTTAGTCCAGGTTTAGCCCAGGTTTAGTCTAGGTTTAGTCCAGGTTTAGTCTAGGTTTAGTCCAGGTTTAGCCCAGGTTTAGTCCAGGTTTAGCCCAGGTTTAGTCCAGGTTTAGTCTCATATTAGTCCAGGTTTAGTCCAGGTTCAGTCCAGGTTTAGTGCAGGTTTAGTCCAGGTTTAGTCTAGGTTTAGTCCAGGTTTAGTCCAGGTTTAGTCCAGGTTTAGCCCAGGTTTAGCCCAGGTTCAGTCTAGGTTCAGTCCAGGTTCAGTCTAGGTTAAGTCCAGGTTTAGTCCAGGTTCAGTCCTGGTTTAGTCCAGGTTTAGTCTCATCTTAGTCCTGATTTAGTCCAGGTTTAGTCTAGGTTCAGTCTAGGTTCAGTCCAGGTTCAGTCTAGGTTAAGTCCAGGTTTAGTCCAGGTTCAGTCCTGGTTTAGTCCAGGTTTAGCCCAGGTTTAGCCCAGGTTCAGTCTAGGTTCAGTCCAGGTTCAGTCTAGGTTAAGTCCAGGTTTAGTCCAGGTTCAGTCCTGGTTTAGTCCAGGTTTAGTCTCATCTTAGTCCTGACTTAGTCCAGGTTTAGTCCAGGTTAAGTCCAGGTTTAGTCTCATATTATCCTGATTTAGTCCAGGTTTAGTCTCATATTAGTCCAGGTTTAGTCCAGGTTTAGCCCAGGTTTAGTCTAGGTTTAGTCCAGGTTTAGTCAGGTTTAGTCCAGGTTTAGCCCAGGTTTAGTCCAGGTTTAGTCTCATATTAGTCCAGGTTTAGTCCAGGTTTAGTCCAGGTTTAGTCTCATATTAGTCCAGGTTTAGTCCAGGTTCAGTCCAGGTTTAGTCCAGGTTTAGTCCAGGTTTAGCCCAACTTTAGTCCAGGTTTAGTCCAGGTTTAGTCCAGGTTTAGCCCAGGTTTAGTCCAGGTTTAGTCTGATATTAGTCCTGATTTAGTCTAGGTTTAGTCCAGGTTTAGTCCAGGTTTAATCCAGGTTCAGTCTAGGTTAAGTCCAGGTTTGGTCCAGGTTTAGTCTCATATTAATCCTGATTTAGTCCAGGTTTAGTCCAGGTTTAGTCTCATCTTAGTCCTGATTTAGTCCAGGTTTAGTCCAGGTTTAGTCTAGGTTCAGTCTAGGTTCAGACCAGGTTCAGTCTAGGTTAAGTCCAGGTTTAGTCCAGGTTCAGTCCTGGTTAAGTCCAGGTTTAGTCTCATATTATCCTGATTTAGTCCAGGTTTAGCCCAGGTTTAGTCTCATATTAGTCCAGGTTTAGCCCAGGTTTAGTCTAGGTTTAGTCCAGGTTTAGTCCAGGTTTAGCCCAGATTTAGTCTCATATTAGTCCAGGTTTAGCCCAGGTTTAGTCTAGGTTTAGTCTAGGTTTAGTCTAGGTTAAGTCCAGGTTTAGTCCAGGTTCAGTCCTGGTTTAGTCCAGGTTTAGTCTCATATTAGTCCTGACTTAGTCCAGGTTTAGTCCAGGTTAAATCCAGGTTTAGTCTCATATTATCCTGATTTAGTCCAGGTTTAGTCCAGGTTTAGTCTCATATTAGTCCAGGTTTAGCCCAGGTTTAGTCCAGGTTTAGTCTAGGTTTAGTCTAGGTTTAGTCTAGGTTTAGTCTAGGTTTAGTCCAGGTTTAGTCCAGGTTTGGTCCAGGTTTAGTCCAGGTTTAGTCTCATATTAGTCCTGATTTAGTCCAGGTTTAGTCCAGGTTTAGTCTCATCTTAGTCCTGATTTAGTCCAGGTTTAGTCCAGGTTCAGTCCAGGTTTAGTCTCATATTATCCTGATTTAGTCCAGGTTTAGCCCAGGTTTAGTCCAGGTTTAGTCCAGGTTCAGTCCTGGTTTAGTCCAGGTTTAGTCTCATATTAGTGCTGACTTAGTCCAGGTTTAGTCCAGGTTAAGTCCAGGTTTAGTCTCATATTATCCTGATTTAGTCCAGGTTTAGCCCAGGTTTAGTCCAGGTTTAGTTTCATATTAGTCCAGGTTTAGTCCAGGTCTAGTCTCATATTAGTCCAGGTTTAGTCCAGGTTTAGTCTCATATTAGTCCAGGTTTAGTCCAGGTTTAGTCCAGGTTTAGTCCAGGTTTAGTCCAGGTTTAGCCCAGGTTTAGTCTAGGTTTAGTCCAGGTTTAGTCTAGGTTTAGTCCAGGTTTAGCCCAGGTTTAGTCCAGGTTTAGCCCAGGTTTAGTCCAGGTTTAGTCTCATATTAGTCCAGGTTTAGTCCAGGTTCAGTCCAGGTTTAGTCCAGGTTTAGTCCAGGTTTAGTCTAGGTTTAGTCCAGGTTTAGTCCAGGTTTAGTCCAGGTTTAGCCCAGGTTTAGCCCAGGTTCAGTCTAGGTTCAGTCCAGGTTCAGTCTAGGTTAAGTCCAGGTTTAGTCCAGGTTCAGTCCTGGTTTAGTCCAGGTTTAGTCTCATCTTAGTCCTGATTTAGTCCAGGTTTAGTCTAGGTTCAGTCTAGGTTCAGTCCAGGTTCAGTCTAGGTTAAGTCCAGGTTTAGTCCAGGTTCAGTCCTGGTTTAGTCCAGGTTTAGCCCAGGTTTAGCCCAGGTTCAGTCTAGGTTCAGTCCAGGTTCAGTCTAGGTTAAGTCCAGGTTTAGTCCAGGTTCAGTCCTGGTTTAGTCCAGGTTTAGTCTCATCTTAGTCCTGACTTAGTCCAGGTTTAGTCCAGGTTAAGTCCAGGTTTAGTCTCATATTATCCTGATTTAGTCCAGGTTTAGTCTCATATTAGTCCAGGTTTAGTCCAGGTTTAGCCCAGGTTTAGTCTAGGTTTAGTTCAGGTTTAGTCAGGTTTAGTCCAGGTTTAGCCCAGGTTTAGTCCAGGTTTAGTCTCATATTAGTCCAGGTTTAGTCCAGGTTTAGTCTCATATTAGTCCAGGTTTAGTCCAGGTTCAGTCCAGGTTTAGTCCAGGTTTAGTCCAGGTTTAGCCCAACTTTAGTCCAGGTTTAGTCCAGGTTTAGTCCAGGTTTAGTCCAGGTTTAGTCCAGGTTTAGTCCAGGTTTAGCCCAGGTTTAGTCTAGGTTTAGTCTAGGTTTAGTCCAGGTTTAGTCCAGGTTTAGACCAGGTTTAGTCCAGGTTTAGACCAGGTTTAGTCCACCTTTAGTCCAGGTTTAGCCCAGGTTTAGTCTAGGTTTAGTCTAGGTTTAGTCCAGGTTTAGTCCAGGTTTAGACCAGGTTTAGTCCAGGTTTAGACCAGGTTTAGTCCAGGTTTAGCCCAGGTTTAGTCTCATATTAGTCCTGATTTAGTCTAGGTTTAGTCCAGGTTGAATCCAAGTTCAGTCTAGGTTCAGTCCAGGTTTAGTCCAGGTTCAGTCCTGGTTTAGTCCAGGTTTAGTCTCATCTTAGTCCTGACTTAGTCCAGGTTTAGTCCAGGTTAAGTCCAGGTTTAGTCTCATATTATCCTGATTTAGTCCAGGTTTAGTCTCATATTAGTCCAGGTTTAGTCCAGGTTTAGCCCAGGTTTAGTCTAGGTTTAGTCCAGGTTTAGTCAGGTTTAGTCCAGGTTTAGCCCAGGTTTAGTCCAGGTTTAGTCTCATATTAGTCCAGGTTTAGTCCAGGTTTAGTCCAGGTTTAGTCTCATATTAGTCCAGGTTTAGTCCAGGTTCAGTCCAGGTTTAGTCCAGGTTTAGTCCAGGTTTAGCCCAACTTTAGTCTAGGTTTAGTCCAGGTTTAGCCCAGGTTTAGTCCAGGTTTAGTCTCATATTAGTCCAGGTTTAGTCCAGGTTTAGTCCAGGTTTAGTCCAGGTTTAGTCCAGGTTTAGCCCAGGTTTAGTCTAGGTTTAGTCTAGGTTTAGTCCAGGTTTAGTCCAGGTTTAGTCCAGGTTTAGTCCAGGTTTAGACCAGGTTTAGTCCAGGTTTAGTCTAGGTTTAGTCTAGGTTTAGTCCAGGTTTAGTCCAGGTTTAGACCAGGTTTAGTCCAGGTTTAGACCAGGTTTAGTCCAGGTTTAGTCCAGGTTTAGTCCAGGTTTAGTCCAGGTTTAGCCCAGGTTTAGTCTCATATTAGTCCAGGTTTAGTCCAGGTTCAGTCCAGGTTTAGTCCAGGTTTAGTCCAGGTTTAGCCCAACTTTAGTCTAGGTTTAGTCCAGGTTTAGCCCAGGTTTAGTCCAGGTTTAGTCTCATATTAGTCCAGGTTTAGTCCAGGTTTAGTCCAGGTTTAGTCCAGGTTTAGCCCAGGTTTAGTCTAGGTTTAGTCTAGGTTTAGTCCAGGTTTAGTCCAGGTTTAGCCCAGGTTTAGTCTAGGTTTAGTCTAGGTTTAGCCCAGGTTTAGTCCAGGTTTAGACCAGGTTTAGTCCAGGTTTAGACCAGGTTTAGTCCAGGTTTAGTCCAGATTTAGTCTCATATTAGTCCAGGTTTAGCCCAGGTTTAGTCTAGGTTTAGTCTAGGTTTAGTCTAGGTTTAGTCTAGGTTTAGTCCAGGTTTAGTCCAGGTTTAGACCAGGTTTAGTCCAGGTTTAGACCAGGTTTAGTCCAGGTTTAGTCCAGGTTTAGTCCAGGTTTAGTCCAGGTTTAGCCCAGGTTTAGTCTCATATTAGTCCAGGTTTAGTCCAGGTTCAGTCCAGGTTTAGTCCAGGTTTAGTCCAGGTTTAGCCCAACTTTAGTCTAGGTTTAGTCCAGGTTTAGCCCAGGTTTAGTCCAGGTTTAGTCTCATATTAGTCCAGGTTTAGTCCAGGTTTAGTCCAGGTTTAGTCCAGGTTTAGCCCAGGTTTAGTCTAGGTTTAGTCTAGGTTTAGTCCAGGTTTAGTCCAGGTTTAGCCCAGGTTTAGTCTAGGTTTAGTCTAGGTTTAGCCCAGGTTTAGTCCAGGTTTAGACCAGGTTTAGTCCAGGTTTAGACCAGGTTTAGTCCAGGTTTAGTCCAGATTTAGTCTCATATTAGTCCAGGTTTAGCCCAGGTTTAGTCTAGGTTTAGTCTAGGTTTAGTCTAGGTTAAGTCCAGGTTTAGTCCAGGTTCAGTCCTGGTTTAGTCCAGGTTTAGTCTCATATTAGTCCTGACTTAGTCCAGGTTTAGTCCAGGTTAAATCCAGGTTTAGTCTCATATTATCCTGATTTAGTCCAGGTTTAGTCCAGGTTTAGTCTCATATTAGTCCAGGTTTAGCCCAGGTTTAGTCCAGGTTTAGTCTAGGTTTAGTCTAGGTTTAGTCTAGGTTTAGTCTAGGTTTAGTCCAGGTTTAGTCCAGGTTTGGTCCAGGTTTAGTCCAGGTTTAGTCTCATATTAGTCCTGATTTAGTCCAGGTTTAGTCCAGGTTTAGTCTCATCTTAGTCCTGATTTAGTCCAGGTTTAGTCCAGGTTCAGTCCAGGTTTAGTCTCATATTATCCTGATTTAGTCCAGGTTTAGCCCAGGTTTAGTCCAGGTTTAGTCCAGGTTCAGTCCTGGTTTAGTCCAGGTTTAGTCTCATATTAGTGCTGACTTAGTCCAGGTTTAGTCCAGGTTAAGTCCAGGTTTAGTCTCATATTATCCTGATTTAGTCCAGGTTTAGCCCAGGTTTAGTCCAGGTTTAGTTTCATATTAGTCCAGGTTTAGTCCAGGTCTAGTCTCATATTAGTCCAGGTTTAGTCCAGGTTTAGTCTCATATTAGTCCAGGTTTAGTCCAGGTTTAGTCCAGGTTTAGTCCAGGTTTAGTCCAGGTTTAGCCCAGGTTTAGTCTAGGTTTAGTCCAGGTTTAGTCTAGGTTTAGTCCAGGTTTAGCCCAGGTTTAGTCCAGGTTTAGCCCAGGTTTAGTCCAGGTTTAGTCTCATATTAGTCCAGGTTTAGTCCAGGTTCAGTCCAGGTTTAGTCCAGGTTTAGTCCAGGTTTAGTCTAGGTTTAGTCCAGGTTTAGTCCAGGTTTAGTCCAGGTTTAGCCCAGGTTTAGCCCAGGTTCAGTCTAGGTTCAGTCCAGGTTCAGTCTAGGTTAAGTCCAGGTTTAGTCCAGGTTCAGTCCTGGTTTAGTCCAGGTTTAGTCTCATCTTAGTCCTGATTTAGTCCAGGTTTAGTCTAGGTTCAGTCTAGGTTCAGTCCAGGTTCAGTCTAGGTTAAGTCCAGGTTTAGTCCAGGTTCAGTCCTGGTTTAGTCCAGGTTTAGCCCAGGTTTAGCCCAGGTTCAGTCTAGGTTCAGTCCAGGTTCAGTCTAGGTTAAGTCCAGGTTTAGTCCAGGTTCAGTCCTGGTTTAGTCCAGGTTTAGTCTCATCTTAGTCCTGACTTAGTCCAGGTTTAGTCCAGGTTAAGTCCAGGTTTAGTCTCATATTATCCTGATTTAGTCCAGGTTTAGTCTCATATTAGTCCAGGTTTAGTCCAGGTTTAGCCCAGGTTTAGTCTAGGTTTAGTTCAGGTTTAGTCAGGTTTAGTCCAGGTTTAGCCCAGGTTTAGTCCAGGTTTAGTCTCATATTAGTCCAGGTTTAGTCCAGGTTTAGTCTCATATTAGTCCAGGTTTAGTCCAGGTTCAGTCCAGGTTTAGTCCAGGTTTAGTCCAGGTTTAGCCCAACTTTAGTCCAGGTTTAGTCCAGGTTTAGTCCAGGTTTAGTCCAGGTTTAGTCCAGGTTTAGTCCAGGTTTAGCCCAGGTTTAGTCTAGGTTTAGTCTAGGTTTAGTCCAGGTTTAGTCCAGGTTTAGACCAGGTTTAGTCCAGGTTTAGACCAGGTTTAGTCCACCTTTAGTCCAGGTTTAGCCCAGGTTTAGTCTAGGTTTAGTCTAGGTTTAGTCCAGGTTTAGTCCAGGTTTAGACCAGGTTTAGTCCAGGTTTAGACCAGGTTTAGTCCAGGTTTAGCCCAGGTTTAGTCTCATATTAGTCCTGATTTAGTCTAGGTTTAGTCCAGGTTGAATCCAAGTTCAGTCTAGGTTCAGTCCAGGTTTAGTCCAGGTTCAGTCCTGGTTTAGTCCAGGTTTAGTCTCATCTTAGTCCTGACTTAGTCCAGGTTTAGTCCAGGTTAAGTCCAGGTTTAGTCTCATATTATCCTGATTTAGTCCAGGTTTAGTCTCATATTAGTCCAGGTTTAGTCCAGGTTTAGCCCAGGTTTAGTCTAGGTTTAGTCCAGGTTTAGTCAGGTTTAGTCCAGGTTTAGCCCAGGTTTAGTCCAGGTTTAGTCTCATATTAGTCCAGGTTTAGTCCAGGTTTAGTCCAGGTTTAGTCTCATATTAGTCCAGGTTTAGTCCAGGTTCAGTCCAGGTTTAGTCCAGGTTTAGTCCAGGTTTAGCCCAACTTTAGTCTAGGTTTAGTCCAGGTTTAGCCCAGGTTTAGTCCAGGTTTAGTCTCATATTAGTCCAGGTTTAGTCCAGGTTTAGTCCAGGTTTAGTCCAGGTTTAGTCCAGGTTTAGCCCAGGTTTAGTCTAGGTTTAGTCTAGGTTTAGTCCAGGTTTAGTCCAGGTTTAGTCCAGGTTTAGTCCAGGTTTAGACCAGGTTTAGTCCAGGTTTAGTCTAGGTTTAGTCTAGGTTTAGTCCAGGTTTAGTCCAGGTTTAGACCAGGTTTAGTCCAGGTTTAGACCAGGTTTAGTCCAGGTTTAGTCCAGGTTTAGTCCAGGTTTAGTCCAGGTTTAGCCCAGGTTTAGTCTCATATTAGTCCAGGTTTAGTCCAGGTTCAGTCCAGGTTTAGTCCAGGTTTAGTCCAGGTTTAGCCCAACTTTAGTCTAGGTTTAGTCCAGGTTTAGCCCAGGTTTAGTCCAGGTTTAGTCTCATATTAGTCCAGGTTTAGTCCAGGTTTAGTCCAGGTTTAGTCCAGGTTTAGCCCAGGTTTAGTCTAGGTTTAGTCTAGGTTTAGTCCAGGTTTAGTCCAGGTTTAGCCCAGGTTTAGTCTAGGTTTAGTCTAGGTTTAGCCCAGGTTTAGTCCAGGTTTAGACCAGGTTTAGTCCAGGTTTAGACCAGGTTTAGTCCAGGTTTAGTCCAGGTTTAGTCTCATATTAGTCCAGGTTTAGTCCAGGTTCAGTCCAGGTTTAGTCCAGGTTTAGTCCAGGTTTAGCCCAACTTTAGTCTAGGTTTAGTCCAGGTTTAGCCCAGGTTTAGTCCAGGTTTAGTCTCATATTAGTCCAGGTTTAGTCCAGGTTTAGTCCAGGTTTAGCCCAGGTTTAGTCTAGGTTTAGTCTAGGTTTAGTCCAGGTTTAGTCCAGGTTTAGACCAGGTTTAGTCCAGGTTTAGACCAGGTTTAGTCCAGGTTTAGTCCAGGTTTAGCCCAGGTTTAGTCTAGGTTTAGTCTAGGTTTAGTCCAGGTTTAGTCCAGGTTTAGACCAGGTTTAGTCCAGGTTTAGACCAGGTTTAGCCCAGGTTTAGCCCAGGTTTAGTCTCATATTAGTCCTGATTTAGTCTAGGTTTAGTCCAGGTTTAATCCAGGTTCAGTCTAGGTTAAGTCCAGGTTTGGTCCAGGTTTAGTCCAGGTTTAGTCTCATATTAGTCCTGATTTAGTCCAGGTTTAGTCTCATCTTAGTCCTGATTTAGTCCAGGTTTAGTCTAGGTTCAGTGTAGGTTCAGTCCAGGTTCAGTCTAGGTTAAGTCCAGGTTTAGTCCAGGTTCAGTCCTGGTTTAGTCCAGGTTTAGTCTCATCTTAGTCCTGATTTAGTCCTGGTTTAGTCCAGGTTTAGTCTCATCTTAGTCCTGATTTAGTCCAGGTTTAGTCCAGGTTTAGTCTAGGTTCAGTCTAGGTTCAGTCCAGGTTCAGTCTAGGTTAAGTCCAGGTTTAGTCCAGGTTCAGTCCTGTTCAGCCGCGTGCGGACGGCAAAGAACCGCGTGGTTTAATCCTGGTTTAGACCTGGTCCAGTCCTGGTTTAGTCCAGATTTAGTCCTGGTCCAGCCCAGGTTTAGACCTTGTTGAGACCTGGTCTAGACCTGGTTTAGTCCAGGTTTAGTGCTGGTCTAGTCCAGGTTTAGACCTTGTTTAGACCTGGTCTAGACCTGGTTTAGTCCGCAGTTAGTCCTGGTCTAGTCGAGGTTTAGACCTTGTTTAGACCTGGTCCAGTCCTGGTCCAGCCCAGGTTTAGACCTTGTTGAGACCTGGTCTAGACCTGGTTTAGTCCACGTCTAGTCCTGGTCTAGTCCAGGTTTAGACCTTGTTTAAACCTGGTCTAGACCTGGTTTAGTCCGCAGTTAGTCCTGGTCTAGTCGAGGTTTAGACCTTGTTTAGACCTGGTCCAGTCCTGGTTTAGTCCAGGTTTAGACCTGGTCTAGACCTGGCCCCCCCGCGTCCCCCATCTATAACATCAATCGGCAAAGGTCCCTTAGCCAATCAGGACGTGTGAGGAAATATTCTTTGTTATGAAATACGTCAAAGGTCGCTGACGTCCTGTTCTTGTGTTATCAATCAATAGTTACTAATACATTGAGGTTTACGACAACTATGGCTGATTTATGCTGATTGAGTTAAAAAACCTAGAGACGTGGTGTTTTAAACTGGACTTTGCCTGTGTTTTATTACCATGTTATGTACCACCATGACACGTTGTCCGCATAAAGTTCCTTCCTGAGGGTCCTAGTAATGAGTTAATGGTTAACAAGTCTGTAGGTTAAATTTACCCCAGTTCTGTACCAAGACAGGAGACGCCAGTGAATCCTGAACTAATCATGCCTGTATCCTCTGCTGATCAACATTAAAGTGCCTATACTGAACCACCTCAGCTTCCTGCATTTCTCCTACGAGGTCTTAAGAGTTTCTTCTCACAACTTGGTGACCCCATGACGTGATTTGAACTACGCAGAAGGACCAGGTCGTCGTCTCCCCAAAGGCCCCTTTGAGAAACAACACATCCAGAGCGCTCCACAAAACGGTATGGCAGTGCCTTTTTCAAAGAATATCTGTCACATTGGCCAAAACCAAAATTATATGTGATGTTTTGTGAGGGACCTTTGTAATAAATTAAGTGGTAATTTTAAAAACAATATAAAATCAGTAATTAAAAAGTCCGTGTTTATACGCCAACACGTGAGAAAAGAAGGAGCGTAGAATCAAAATAATAATGAGCGTTTAAGCTTTAAATTTGATAAAGCGTGATTAAAAAACAAAGTTATTAATTAAATTCCGTGTTTATTGCTTTGCTCGAGAGAGAAAAAAAGCGGATTTTGTAAGAAAAAACACTTTTGTGGTTAAACTTTACACAAAAAGAAAAAACAAAAACTCCTAATTTGAGTTTACAAAAAAAGGAATTCCAAAATATAGTATCAACAGATACTGAAAGTAACATTATTTGGTATTTTTGATTGCCTTAAGCTCTCAAGACACCCAAGATGCAGAAGTAACAGTTCGAAGAACAGGATGACGTCACTTGCTTCTGTAAAATTGGCCGAAGGTCAATTGTCCAACTAAACATCCTATTTATACCTTGTAATCCGGATGATAAAATTGCCGGACTAAACGCAACTAACACGAATGGACAGACACTCGTAGTAAACTCAATCTTATATGGGATGCACAATTTTGTTTGTGACGAAATTAATAATACTTTGGTGCAGGAAACTGATATGACCGAAGTTAAACTGAGTTGTACTTGGAAAAATCGACCTAAATCACAAGCAGGTTGTCTTTGCATGACTTTCCTGTCTGGTAGTACTGTTACGAGAGCGTCATCAAAAGTTTGTGAAAAAGAAATACACTTGAAACTAAAAGCTGAGCTTGTAAAAGAGATTACAGAAAAAGCTGAAAATATAACGAAAAGTCTGTGTTTGGTTAATTCCACCAAAATTACGCAGATACTGAAAAAATTAAAAGACGGGTATGACACATTTAGAATTACCTGGGAGATTTGTTTCTTCTTGGTGTCGATCTGTGTTATGCTCATATTAATTATAGTCGCCATCATATTTATAATGTTGTGCTCGTAGCGGTCAGAAAACATTAGAATCATGTCATTACAACTTAACAAAAACTTCGGTGGGTCCCTGAGAGATGATATGTACAGCGATGTATGTAGTGAAAAAGACAGTATAAATGAATTAAAGGAATAAATCGTTCAAATTGATGGCACTTTGTAAATGGTTGAATTTTGTTGAGAAGCACTTGTTTGAGCAAACATGAGATGAGAGATGTTCAGAGCTGTTTATGATGGATAAAACCCAGTTTTGATCTGAGTTAAATATTGGCTATGGTGGTTTATGTAAAGTTTTGTTGAAAGCTTTGATTATAAATAAAATGTGATAGAAGAATGTTGAAAGATAAGAATTATGGCATTTATTGGAGAGATGTTTGTGGAAATTCTGGTTGTGTGAGTGTCATGATCTTACAAATGATACTTGGATCAAATAATTCTGCATTTATTGAGTAATTTAAAATTGCATGTTCTTAGAAATAAATTGCATGTTCTTAAAATTCGGAATAAGTCTCTGAAATTATTTGCAATATTGGAATATTTGGAGAATAATCTGAAACGGGAGATTTTTCTATTTACTGAAAATTGTCTTGTTTTGGCGAATCTTAATTAAAAGTCTTGTATTGTGTAATTTACTTAAACCAATAAATTCTAAATTTAATACAATTGTAAATATTTTAAATTCAGCTCTCAAAGATTTGCTAGTTTAATTAATTTCATGGGAATAATAAATTTTGTTACGGGTGTTTGTCTATTTTTGCCTGCGGTCTCTCTGAGGTGTGTGTGTGTGTGTGTATGAGCGGCAGTGAGCAGAGAGGTCAAGAGGTCACAGGGAAAGATATGAGCTCGTAACTTAGCTATATTAATGTTGTTGTTCTTGTTAATGCTGTAAGAGTTGAGTAAGGAATTAGAAAAATTAGGGACAAGGATAGAATAGTGTTAATCTGTATTTTGAGTGTTCTGTGGGAATTAAAGAAAGCGCTTTGTTGCTTCAGGCTCGGAGCGCCTCTGGTCTGTATGTTTGCTCAGTACGAGTTGGACTAGTTTGAGTTTAAAGGAGCAGTGTGAGAATTACTCTTTGCACGGTGCCATCAATGAACGAAATAATAAATAAATGAAAAACAGTTTAAGCTATTGAGACAGCATTGCAATTATTAAAGTAAAAATCTTATCGGCAATCAGGCCCTAAAACAATTGAGGAGGTAGATACATTTCAAAATTTAACACAAATAATTGGAGTATAGAGGTTTAAATTGCTCAAGGTTATTTTTAATTTAATACAGTTCATTTTTCCGGGTACAATTCAAAAATATAAAAGGTTATATCACCTGTCATATTAAAGGAGGTACTGGACAAACTAATTGCTCTTAAGAATTAACTTAAGATTGGGAGTTTTTGTTTTATCTAAATTAAATATTAATAAAATAATTATTTTCAAAATTCTACGTTTACTCCTGCGCTACTTCTCTCTCTCATTTTGTTGCAGAAGCTTAAAACTTAAAAGCTGCAATTCGGACCGTCCCGCAGACAACAAAATGTGACGGACACATATTCTAATTGAGGCAAAAAAAAAACTGTGCGTAAATCAGGTGATTAAAATTTTAAATTAAATATTTTAAACTAATTATAACCCGAAGTCACAATTATCTAAGTCAAATTTCTTCTCCCTTCTAGAAAACTGTCTATAGAACGGAGAAGCCCCCAAGAATTAAATTTCTTAGAGCCCAAAGGTAGAATCAAAAGTACACAGTACTCAAAATAGCGATACATTCACCAAAAAACCATAAACCGGACGTCGTGCCCAAAATTTGTATAATAAATAAATAATTCAACTTCAACAAAAACCCAAAATTACCACAAAATGTCCTCACACTTTATCACGGTTGGCCAGTTGACAGAATATTGGTTGAATAAAGCACTCCAGGATGAAGCGGACCCCAAACAAGCCCGAGCAAACCAAACTGAAATCAAAACCCTGATTAAAAAATTCACCAAAAAGAAGATGATACACGGAGGGGAGGACGCCATCGCCCCAACAAATGAGCAGTGGAAAAACATCAAGGACTATTACAAAGAAAAAATACAACAATGCAAACTGGAGCCTAAACTAAATGCCATTCTGTATAAAGTGAACCGCCTAAACATACAGAAGATCAAAAACGACTCCAATCGTCAAGCAAAAATACAAAAGCACGAGAAGGAACTCAAGATGGTTAAGAAGCTACAAAAATGGGCAGGAGAGCTGAAAGTCCTACAAGATACCAAAGAACTGTCTTCTATCTTGGTCCTAAAGAAAACCGGAAAAGAAGAGAAAATAAAGGAAGATCCAGTGCTAACTCGTAGACAATTCAGAGACTCTTGTTGTGACACTGAAGATGAAAAAGGGTCTGCTGAGAGAAGAGGAAGGTCACAGAGAAGAAGTAGAAGGGCAAAAAACTGGGATGAGGACACTGACAGAGAGATTGCTCTACTTGATAACATGTACCAACCATTACCCGACTCACCTATCGAACGAAGAGATTATTACCACAAGTCACCAAGACCATACCATCCCTCACCCTACGCCAGCGGCAAGCTGAGAAGCCCCGATACTAAAGCTGCTACATTCTCGAAGCCCTCCCAATTTGGAGAAGACTCATCCCCCAGAGCAACACACAAAGTACTGACAGGAGTTTATACTCCCAGCCAGCGGAAGGAACGAGGGCCAAAAGCAAGTGTGTATCCAGTGAGAACAGACGGTCAAACTGTGGTCTATCAGCCATTTTCAATAAAAGACTGGAGTGCTTTGATGTTGACACTTCCAAGACTTACCAAAGGTGGCTTACCATGGCTAAGAGCTCTTTTCAAACAAACCGCAGGAGACCAACTTTGCTGGGGTGATATTCAGGCCGCTCTGACCAAAGCTGCTGACGAAACTGTTGCCAGAAACATCAGAAGAGCTATCGAAAGGAGCTTGAGATATGCACTGCGTAATCAAGAAGGTGTATACAACTATCGTGATGTGCTGGAGAAAGAACTCAGTCAACGCTATCCTTCTGTCGTGACCGAAGAATTGTTGTCAATGCAAATGAAAGACAACGAAGACTACTACAGTTACAAACAACGTGTCACCAATCTATACCATGACGCCACAGGAGAGCGGATCGATGCCAGAGCAGGAATGTCAATCATCTATCGCTCAGCTCTGGTGAAAGGTATGCCAAAAGCAGTGCAAGACGCTCTGGACGACGTGATGGGCATATACACTAAATCTGACGATGAGTTCGACGCACACTGCAGCCATCAAATAAACAAGTACCATAGGGGGAAAAAAGAGGCCGAGGAGAATAAGCAAGAGCTGGAACTGGCCACTGTGAAACTCCAACTGCAGAAATACCAAAATGAACTCAAAGAAGAACAAGCAGCAGGAATTTAAGAAACCATCAATGGACTACTGGAATCAGGATGAAGCTGCCCATGCAGAACCGGATGCTGAAACCGACGAACAGCCTGATGACCCCACCCGACCCTCCGCCGCTGAGGCTCCAGAAGGGGAGGAAAAAGGGAGGAGATCGAGGAGATAGAGAAGAAAAAGGACAGTATAGGCCATATTATGATAATTTGCTAAATTTACAATGTGTAATCTTGACTACGCTGATTATATTATTCTCTGTTGTTATAGTATGGGGATACATTCTACTGACTGAGACTGATCTCGGACGGCTGGCAAACAACACGACAACCACAACGACCAACTCAGCCAACCATACGGGTAAGACACAAGGAGCACTAAAAAGGGCAAAATGAGAACTTCCTAAAATTTCCAGAATTGAAAAATATTGCTATGAAGGCCAAACATGTAATGTTTTATTCGACGTATGTGAAATATTGGACTGTATGTCATACATACCCGCTATAGATCATGTTTTTAATACCCAAATTGTTTGTAAAGACACTTGTCTGACCAGAGCTAATAATTATGAGGACCACAGGGTCACAAACAATGCCAGAGCAATTTCTAGTACGGACGATCATCATAATACAGACCAAGGTGATTTTAAAACTGATCAACAGCAGAGAATTACCCTGACAAAGATCAGGAAAGATGAGGCATCTTATCAAGCAGATCTAAAGCATTGCAGAGGGAGTAAATCCCCTACTCAGCGATGCAACTATCTATTCAAAATCCAGAAGTTAGTGACTCAGGAATATATGCTATAGGTTTCCAGTGCTCAAAAATCCCCACTGTTTCATGTAATCGGAGAATCAATTTAAATTTTGAAGGCTATATCCACATAACCATATTAGTAATTAATAAGATTGCTCCAGTGAATGAAATAAATTCTTTGACTGAAGCAATAAGAATAGAGACAGGATTGGAAATGATAGAAAACACTTGGTTAAAATGAGTACAGTATACGGCCCATACTCTGACCACAGAAGATTGTATTGTATGTTCGGCTGCCAGACCACAACTAACTACTGCATTCATACCATATTCCAATAACAAGGACTTGAAGTGTATACTTAAGCTCTTTACTAGAAAATCATTTGAACGGACTGATGAGTGTTATCAACTCCATGACTGACAACAGAGTTGACATTGAGGGTTTTACTAATAATTTTTGTAATCAGACTTTTACTTCTGACAATTATGACAATTTTGCACTTTTGACTAATCAATCCATTTCATGAGCAGATATTTGGTGGTTATGTGCAGACTTCCGTCTGTATGCAATACTATCTCCAACATGGTCAGGTGTGTGTGTGCCAATTATGCTAATTATCCCATTCACTGTAGGTCCTACAGATTCATTGAATTTAAAACCGACTCAAGTTCTATATAAAACTGGACAGGACCATGTCCATAAGAGGTCCTTGTCCCCACAGCCTAAAGAAACTCTGGTGTACCTGAACATGCCTGGACAAGTTGGTTTCATAACATGTTTGGCCCATGGGCTACGACAATTGTCTCCATTATCACTACCATAGTGACTGCAATTGCTATTTTAATTGTAATTGGCTGTTGCGTTGTCCCTTGCCTCAGAGGTTTAATAGAGCGTCTGATCGCTACTGCCCTGGAGTGAAGGGATCCTCCATCATGAATTCTGTTGCTTCCAGTCGACCCCTAATTTCGACTTACTGATACATTAATCTAGTCTAATCAAAATTGAACGAATTAAGTTCTGGCTGAATAAATGAATAATCTAAATTCTAAGCCCTAAGGTGTTGCTCCTTGTGACTTATTCTGCCGTCCGAGTTTTGTACAATGATTTACATGATATATTGACATAAAGACATTGAGATGTGTTATGCTCTATGAATGCTAAGGTTAAATTGTTATATTGGGATGATTAATTTTATTTGTAGAGGGAGCGTTCTGCCACTCTACTATGTAAGTGTGATCACATGTGTTTATGTGATCAAAGGGAGGAGTCTGTGAGGAAATATTCTTTGTTATGAAATACGTCAAAGGTCGCTGACGTCCTGTTCTTGTGTTATCAATCAATAGTTACTAATACATTGAGGTTTACGACAACTATGGCTGATTTATGCTGATTGAGTTAAAAAACCTAGAGACGTGGTGTTTTAAACTGGACTTTGCCTGTGTTTTATTACCATGTTATGTACCACCATGACACGTTGTCCGCATAAAGTTCCTTCCTGAGGGTCCTAGTAATGAGTTAATGGTTAACAAGTCTGTAGGTTAAATTTACCCCAGTTCTGTACCAAGACAGGAGACGCCACTGAATCCTGAACTAATCATGTCTGTATCCTCTGCTGATCAACATTAAAGTGCCTATACTGAACCACCTCAGCTTCCTGCATTTCTCCTACGAGGTCTTAAGAGTTTCTTCTCACAGACGCAAAACACAATGTTACACTATTAAAAAAAAAGGAGTCAAAACACATTTTGAAAAAAAAAAGATGTTCAAAAATTCATTTTCATGATTTTCAGTCTGTATAAAATTTTATTTCAGAATTAAAAATAAATAAATATCAGTATCGGCCGATATCAGCAACATTAATATCGGATATCGGTATCGGCTAAAATTTCCACATCGGTGCGTCCCTAGTAGTGAGCGCCCCCTTCAGGCAGACCCATGCGGTGTCCACCAGCGTCTGACCACAACTGAAGAAGCAGAACAAACAGATTCCACCAAATAAACTTTTGTCCAGTCGACAAACTGAATTTCTCCTTTTGTCTTTTTACATCGATGCACATCCCACCACGATGTCGCCGAAGCCACATTTGGACGCTGCTGTCCGACCCGACAAATCCGTTTACCGTATCTGACGACGGTAAACGGATCGATGCGTCTCCGGCTCACACGGGCATTCTGTAGCGGACCTCCTTCCAGAACCTGCAGCCCGGAGACACGCAGGGCGACAGCGGAGTCTCTACGTCTGCGGAGTTCCCGGTTCTCCGCACGCCGCATGCTGTCCACGCCGTCCACCAGGGGGCGCTCCTCTGGCTCTTCCACCAACACGCGGCGCCCTGGGTCCACCTGAGGTGACGCACCGACTCTGGGAGCCGCTCCACGTCCAAGGGCCCCAGCTCCTCCAGCTCCACCAGGATCACCTGCAAACAGACACACGCTGCTTTAAAGCTGCACTGTGCAACTTTTCTGGTGCAGGGGCGATCTGCTCGTCTCCATGGAGATGTTATTGCTTCACCTGGAATGTTCCATGGTATGACTTTAAACAATTCTATCCAGCGTTTATTCATTTCAAGTGTTTCTGTTCCTCAAAAATATAATAACTCCTTCTCTCCACAGATCTGACCTGTAATGTCTCCATGGTGACAGAGGTTTACTGTACTGCGGAACATTCTAGACAGAGCAACAGCGTTTCCATGGAGAATGGAGAACAGACGGAGAACCACACAGATGTATCTTAAAGGATCCATGTGTAAGATTTAGATTTTTAGAATTCAGATTTAGAATTCCATAAACAGAGCCCAGATATGAGGTAAAAATTATTTTGGTTCCAGACGGTTCTCCAATCAGAACGCAGAATGAGCGTCACATGACTCTCTCTGCAGCTCATGAGGGAAGTCTGGAGATTCTGAGCTTTGAAAAGCTTCAGAAAAAATGTCTTAGAACCTCAAACAACTGAAGTTCAAAAGCAAAAACAGATCTCAGTTTTGAAAAACTGCCAAAAAGCTTTTTTTTCTTCTTCTTTTTGTTACCACCTCCTACAGACATTAGTGACAATAAACTACAGAGGAGTTTAACAATAAGAAATGGAATCATATTTTTGATATCAGTAAAATTCATTTGGCTTTTGAACATAAGACTACAGTGAGATCTATCGTGAGAGCACGTGAAACTCCTGAGTAAAACCCTGAGTGGAACCCCTCAGAGAAACCCCTCAGAAAAACCCCTGAGTAAAACCCTGAGTGGAACCCCTGAGTGGAACCCCTGAGTGGAACCCCTGAGTGAAACCCCTCAGTGAAACCCCTCAGAGAAACCCCTCAGAAAAACCCCTGAGTAAAACCCTGAGTGAAACCCCTGAGTGGAACCCCTGAGTGGAACCCCTGAGTAAAACCCCTGAGTGAAACCCCTCAGAGAAACCCCCCAGAGAAACCCCTCAGAAAACCCCCTGAGTAAAACCCTGAGTGGAACCCCTGAGTGAAACCCCTCAGAGAAACCCCTGAGTGAAACCCCTCAGAGAAACCCCTGAGTGAAACTCCTTAGAGAAACCCCTGAGTGGAAGCCCTGAGTGAAACCCCTCAGAGAAACCCCTGAGTGAAACCCCTGAGTAAAACCCTGAGTGGAACCCCTCAGAGAAACCCCTCAGAGAAACCCCTGAGTGGAACCCCTCAGAGAAACCCCTGAGTGAAACTCCTGAGTGAAACCCCTCAGAGAAACCCCTCAGAGAAACCCCTGAGTGAAACCCCTGAGTGAAACCCCTCAGAGAAACCCCTGAGTGGAACCCCTGAGTGGAACCCCTGAGTGGAACCCCTCAGAGAAACCCCTGAGTGAAACTCCTGAGTGGAACCCCTCAGAGAAACCCCTGAGTGAAACTCCTGAGTGGAACCCTTCAGAGAAACCCCTGAGTGAAACCCCTGAGTGGAACCCCTCAGAGAAACCCCTCAGAGAAACCCCTGAGTGAAACTCCTGAGTGGAACCCCTCAGAGAAACCCCTCAGAGAAACCCCTGAGTGGAACCCCTCAGAGAAACCCCTCAGAGAAACCCCTGAGTGGAACCCCTGAGTGGAACCCCTCAGAGAAACCCCTGAGTGAAACTCCTGAGTGAAACCCCTCAGAGAAACCCCTGAGTGAAACTCCTGAGTGGAACCCCTCAGAGAAACCCCTGAGTGAAACCCCTGAGTGGAACCCCTCAGAGAAACCCCTCAGAGAAACCCCTGAGTGGAACCCCTGAGTGGGACCCCTCAGAGAAACCCCTCAGAGAAACCCCTGAGTGAAACTCCTGAGTGGAACCCCTGAGTGGAACCCCTCAGAGAAACCCCTCAGTCGTCCAGGGAGGATCCATAACAAAGGAGAAAATTCAATCTACCCACTGGACAAATTGATCAGATACATTTTGCAGGTCGTCCCAGAACTGAAGCAGCTTGGACGAGCTGAGAAACATTTGTCCAATGACAGAAGTGAATTATCTTCTTTGCTGTATACTGAGAGGAAACTACAAGACTTTTTCTTTTCACGTTTTTGCTGAAGTCGTCAGTTGTGTTCTGTTCCATCATCTGTTCTATGAACTTAGTGGCACACTCACCTTCAGAGATCTCTCGAGCAGAGCCCTGTGCATGGCGGCCATACACTCCAGCTGTACCCGGGCATGCCCACACATGTCCTGCCCACACTCGAACTCACTGTGGGCATCCCAGCTCCTGTGGACCTCGCTACTCTTCAGATGCTCTTTGTCTGGACTCAGGTTCTTCAAACTTATGCTCTCGGGGTTATTGTTGGTGCTTAGATGGTCCTTGCTGGTGTTCAGGTGGAGGTGGTCCATGCTGGTGTTCAGATGGTCCTTGCTGGTGTTCAGATGGTCCTTGCTGGTGTTCAGGTGGTCCTTGCTGGTGTTCAGATGGTCCTTGCTGGTGTTCAGATGGTCCTTGCTGGTGTTCAGGTGGTCCTTGCTGGTGTTCAGGTGGTCCTTGCTGGTGTTCAGGTGGTCCTTGCTGGTGTTCAGATGGTCCTTGCTGGTGTTCAGGTGGTCCTTGCTGGTGTTCAGGTGGTCCTTGCTGGTGTTCAGGTGGAGGTGGTCCATGCTGGTGTTCAGATGGTCCTTGCTGGTGTTCAGATGGTCCTTGCTGGTGTTCAGGTGGAGGTGGTCCTTGCTGGTGTTCAGGTGGTCCTTGCTGGTGTTCAGGTGGAGGTGGTCCTTGCTGGTGTTCAGGTGGTCCTTGCTGGTGTTCAGGTGGTCCTTGCTGGTGTTCAGGTGGAGGTGGTCCATGCTGGTGTTCAGATGGTCCTTGCTGGTGTTCAGATGGTCCTTGCTGGTGTTCAGGTGGTCCTTGCTGGTGTTCAGGTGGTCCTTGCTGGTGTTCAGATGGTCCTTGCTGGTGTTCAGGTGGTCCTTGCTGGTGTTCAGGTGGTCCTTGCTGGTGTTCAGGTGGAGGTGGTCCATGCTGGTGTTCAGGTGGTCCTTGCTGGTGTTCAGATGGTCCTTGCTGGTGTTCAGATGGTCCTTGCTGGTGTTCAGATGGTCCTTGCTGGTGTTCAGGTGGTCCTTGCTGGTGTTCAGGTGGAGGTGGTCCATGCTGGTGTTCAGATGGTCCTTGCTGGTGTTCAGATGGTCCTTGCTGGTGTTCAGGTGGAGGTGGTCCATGCTGGTGTTCAGGTGGTCCTTGCTGGTGTTCAGATGGTCCTTGCTGGTGTTCAGGTGGTCCTTGCTGGTGTTCAGGTGGTCCTTGCTGGTGTTCAGGTGGTCCTTGCTGGTGTTCAGATGGTCCTTGCTGGTGTTCAGATGGTCCTTGCTGGTGTTCAGGTGGAGGTGGTCCATGCTGGTGTTCAGGTGGTCCTTGCTGGTGTTCAGGTGGTCCTTGCTGGTGTTCAGGTGGAGGTGGTCCATGCTGGAGTTCAGATGGTCCTTGCTGGTGTTCAGGTGGTCCTTGCTGGTGTTCAGGTGGTCCTTGCTGGTGTTCAGGTGGAGGTGGTCCTTGCTGGTGTTCAGGTGGTCCTTGCTGGTGTTCAGGTGGTCCTTGCTGGTGTTCAGGTGGAGGTGGTCCATGCTGGAGTTCAGATGGTCCTTGCTGGTGTTCAGGTGGTCCTTGCTGGTGTTCAGGTGGTCCTTGCTGGTGTTCAGGTGGAGGTGGTCCTTGCTGGTGTTCAGGTGGAGGTGGTCCATGCTGGTGTTCAGGTGGTCCTTGCTGGTGTTCAGGTGGAGGTGGTCCTTGCTGGTGTTCAGGTGGTCCTTGCTGGTGTTCAGGTGGTCCTTGCTGGTGTTCAGGTGGAGGTGGTCCATGCTGGAGTTCAGATGGTCCTTGCTGGTGTTCAGGTGGTCCTTGCTGGTGTTCAGGTGGTCCTTGCTGGTGTTCAGGTGGAGGTGGTCCTTGCTGGTGTTCAGGTGGAGGTGGTCCATGCTGGTGTTCAGGTGGTCCTTGCTCACAGACCCCTGCTGGTTCGTGTCTGTCTGGTCACTCATGGGTCTGGACAGCAGAGAGTTGTTGCTGGTGCAGTACCTCTTGCTGAAGGTGGAGGCGCCGTAGAGCAGGAGGATGCGGCGGCAGGCCTGAAGGTTCTCCTCCACAGAGTCCACCACAGCTGCAGCGAAAACACAGAGAAGCACAGTTACAGAGAGGACGCGTGTGTAAAGTGTTCTGAGGGATTCTGAGGGAGTGTGACAGCTCCAGTCAAATGAAGCTCAGCGAGGCCAGCAGTTATAGCGGTTAAGGGACCATATTTGGAAATCTGAGCATGAAACCAAAGAGCCAATCAGGAACAAGGCTGCTGAAGGTCCACAACACCCCCAAGAACTTGTCCAAGGACACAAGGACACAATGTCACAAGGGCACAATGACATAAGGACATGAGGATACAAGGACAGTGTGTAGAAGTGACCTTGCCCGGGGAGACAGTCTCGTCCTGGGATGAACAGGCAGAAGCCGCAGGCGTCCTCCAGGACCTGGGGCAGAGTGTGGAGGGCGAACTGCTCCACATCTGAGCAGCTCCCCCCGCAGGTCGGAGGGTACGCCACATACGCGTCGTATAGCTTCCCGTCAGAGGCTGGAGACACAAGTACAAGTACGGTCAGGACAGTACTACAACTGCATGTGGTAATAAAAGAAGAGCTCCACTGTGTTTTTAAACTCCACACTGCTTTAGTAGAATCAGGGGGGCAACAACACAAGGAGAAAACACAGATTGAACTGTAAAAATGTATCGATTATGTTAAATTTCCCCTAGTGTAATCAATTCTCCTGAAAATGTGATTCAACTGGACTCTTTGTTTTGACTCTGCTTCTGCGCAAACACGTCCAAGGTCGACAGCTGCGGCCTTATCACAGCACTCTACAAAACAAGACACTCCACATTCTGCTCACACTGATATGTTTAACACTCTGCCCTGTCTATTTAGTAATGTCTGCCTCTGCTTCAGTTTTCAATCAATTTCACTATTTTTTCTGGACTGCTCCCCTTCCCACCCGCCCGTCTCTCACCAACGAAAAAAAACGCTGTGTGTTTTACCTGTCCAATTGTTGTCGTAATATGTTTGTGAATATTGTTATTGATTGTGCTGCACTTTTCATCTCTGTATCTCCGAGTCGGCCCCTCCCCTGGCTGCTCTATCTCTGTCCTGATTGGTCAGGGGGAAACGAAATTTTGATCTTCTATGTGTCTTGTACATATGGTTTTTTTGACAATAAAGCAAACTATGAACTATGAACTACAGTGGTACCTCACCTTGCGAAATTAATTCGTTCCAGAAGTGGTTTTGTAATGTGAATTTTTCGTAAGTTGAGTAGCTATATAAATGTAAAAGGCCTGATTCGTTCCAAGGCCCCGTTCGTTCCTAAACCTTTTAAAAATTATAAAAGTACTGTATACCAATTTTGTATTAAATACAGTATGTGTTAAAAGTAAAAATTATTTATTAAACCATTAAAATAAGACATGCAAATCATTTACCATTGAAATAAATTTCATACAACTTTATTCCACTGAAATTAATAAATTTAACTTAAAATTATGTATTCAAAAGAACTTAACATTAAATTAAAATTAAACTTTTTATCTTTTTTTTTTTTTTTAACATTTTTCTGTTTTATGATTTTTTTTTTTCGCATTTAATTTTTCACTTGTTTTAATTATTGTCACTGCTTTTTGCCTGTTTCGGCAGTGCTTGTTGACGGACGTTTGGTGAAATATCGATCCAATGACGATTGCCTTTGACGATTTTTCATAATTTTCCTAAAATGCACAAGGCATACGTTGCCAAAGTGGGCGATAGCACGACTCGTGAACACTTTTTCGGGATGTTTTTTTTCCACAAATTCGGAAAGTTTGTGAAATTTCGACAGCATTTCTTTTATTCGTGCTGACGGCATGATAGCTGCCTCCTCTTCCATGAATTCCTCGTGCATTGCTGAGCGTTGCATCATCTCCAGCTCCATCAGCTCCTCCGTTGAGAGATCTTCTTGGTGCTCCTCGACCAACTCGTCAATGTCCTCCTCCTCATTGACCTCCAGCCCCATGGCCTTTCCCAGCGACACAATTTCATCCACCTCATGAGGTTCAGGTTGAGGAGTCTCGGAGTTTCTCGGAGCAACGGCGTGCGGCCACAGCTTCCTCCAAGCAGCATTAAGGGTACGTCTGGTCACCTCCTGCCAAGCCATGTCAATTCACTTCAAGCACACAACGATGTCGAAGTGATGCTTCCAAAATTCACGAAGGGTAAGCTGGGTATTTTCAAAACACCTCTTGAAAATAAATTTCATGTGAAGTTTTTTAAAATTTGAAATGACTTGCTGGTCCATGGTCTGGATGAGAGGGGTGGTGTTTGGAGGAAGGTACAGCACCTTGATGAAGGAGAACTCCTCCAGGATATCATCTTCGAGGCCAGGTGGGTGGGCGGGGGCATTGTCAAGAATCAGCAGAGACTTGAGGGGGAGGTTGTTCTCTTTGAGGAACTTCTTCACGGCAGGGCCAAACACAAAGTTCACTCATTCAACAAATTGTCGGGTGACCCAAGCCTTGGCGTTGGCTCTCCACATGACGTTAAGTTTCTCCTTCAGGATTTTGTGAGCTTTGAAGGCTCGGGGATTTTCCGAGTGGTACACTAGCAGGGGCTTAATCTTGCACTCTCCTCTGGCATTACAGCAGAGAGCAAGCGTAAGGCGGTCCTTCATGGGCTTGTGTCCTGGCATTTTCTTCTCCTCAGCTGTGATGAAGGTGCGGCGAGGCATCTTCTTCCAGAAAAGTCCAGTCTCGTCACAATTAAAAACTTGCTGTGGAATGTACCCTTCTTCCACCACAAGTTGTTCGAATTTTTTTTATAAATTCTTCTGCCGCCTTCTGCTCTGAACTCGATGCTTCGCCATGCCGTACGACAGAGTGGATCCCGGTCCTTTTCTTAAATTTCTCGAACCACTCACGCAATACTTTAAATTCCCGGGGTGCTTGCTGTTCCGAAGAACCCTCACCCTCATCCTCCTTCACAAGGTCACTAAATATGGCAGTTGCTTTTTCAGAAATAATCGCCTCCGTCACTGTATCTCCTGCAGTTTCTTTCTCCTTTATCCAAAGGAGTAACAGTGTCTCCATCTCGTCGTTCAGTGACGACCTCTTTTTCGATATCACAGAGAGGCGTTTCGAAGGGGTGGTCACTTTTAAGGCCTCCTTCTGCTTCAATATCGTACCGATGGTAGACGGGTTTTGCCCATATTCCTTTGCGATATCACTCAACCGCATGCCACTTTCATATTTTTTTATCATCTCTTGTTTTACTTCTATTGACAACAGAGCCGCTTCTTCTTTTCACTCGCACTGGGAATCACTTTCTTGGGGGCCATGATGAATAACGAAGAATAAAGTTGCAATGAGCACACTCGAAAAACTCACAAAACAACAGTAACTCTGTCCCTTCCGCGTGTTAGAACTCAGTGACGAACGAGGGTCAATGGCACACGAAAAGCATCATGGGTATCACGGAGATGAACAAAATACAGAATGCTACAAGTGTATTTACCTTTCGGGGGATTCGGGCGACTGTGAAGCCGAGCGCGCATCTGAGCGTGCATTATTTGAATTTTTGAGATTTCACGTTTCATAACTTGAATTTTCTTTTGTATCTAGAGACGGAAATTTTAAGTGAAGGCGTTTCGTAACTTGGATTATTCGTTTGTTGGGTCTTTCGTAACGTGAGGTATGACTGTATTTGAATCATTTCAGCCTCGTTCAAGGTAAAAGGAGCAGTTCTTTATGTGACAGGCCCCGTGCTTCTGTGGGGGTTTCCTTGGTTCAGTCCCACTGAGTAAAAACTCATCTGAGCTTCTGCAGAGGCGTTCACGTCCTGCTGGAGGAAATTAAAACATTTTAAGAGGAAGTGACTTTATTGCAGGAGAAATTCTTCTCTGCATTTAACCCATCCGGGACCATCTCCATGATCTTCTTGCTTCAGTTTGGTCAGGACTTCAGCTGGAGGATTTTACCTGGTGCATGTTTTGGGTTGATGGGGGAAAGCGGAGTGCCCGGAGGAAACCCACCCAGACATGGGGAGAACATGCAAACTCCACACAGAAAGGCTCAGCTCCTTTCACCTTTAGTAGAGAGTGTTAATTCCAGGGTTGGAATTATTCAGCTGATTCTAGTGACGCAGTTTGGAGTTTAAAAACACAGTGGAGCACTTCCTGTATCACCACATGACATCACAAGGTGGTCTGTGTGTGGTGAGGAAACATTAGAACATGGATCTGAAAACAGCCTAAATTGGGGCCTTTAAATTACATCATTTGGAGAGAATCATCTAATCGGCCGTCAATCGACATCTACATCTCTAACCCTGACCCCGCGGCCTGGGGCCCCTGACCCCGGGGGGCCTGGTGCTGCCGTACCTGTGCTGCGGTAGAGTCCAGGGAAGGTCCCCCGCGTCCACAGAGCCAGGTCCACTTTGAAGACGTGATAGACGGAGACACTGAGCAGGAGGAGCAGCAGAACGGAGCCCAGGCCCAGGCCCACGGGCAGCAGAAGGTCAGGGTCTGTGGGAACATCAGAAGGTCAGGGTCTGTGGGAACATCAGAAGGTCAGGGTCTGTGGGAACATCAGAAGGTCAGGGTCTGTGGAACATCAGAAGGTCAGGGTCTGTGGGAACATCAGCAGAAGGTCAGGGTCTGTGGGAACATCAGCAGAAGGTCAGGGTCTGAGGAAACATCAGCAGAAGGTCAGGGTCTGTGGGAACATCAGCAGAAGGTCAGGGTCTGTGGAAACATCAGCAGAAGGTCAGGGTCTGAGGAAACATCAGCAGAAGGTCAGGGTCTGTGGGAACATCAGCAGAAGGTCAGGGTCTGTGGAAACATCAGCAGAAGGTCAGGGTCTGTGGAAACATCAGCAGAAGGTCAGGGTCTGTGGAAACATCAGCAGAAGGTCAGGGTCTGTGGAACATCAGAAGGTCAGGGTCTGTGGAACATCAGAAGGTCAGGGTCTGTGGGAACATCAGCAGAAGGTCAGGGTCTGTGGAAACATCAGCAGAAGGTCAGGGTCTGTGGAAACATCAGCAGAAGGTCAGGGTCTGTGGAAACATCAGCAGAAGGTCAGGGTCTGTGGAACATCAGCAGAAGGTCAGGGTCTGTGGGAACATCAGAAGGTCAGGGTCTGTGGAACATCAGAAGGTCAGGGTCTGTGGGAACATCAGCAGAAGGTCAGGGTCTGTGGGAACATCAGCAGAAGGCCAGGGTCTGAGGAAACATCAGCAGAAGGTCAGGGTCTGTGGGAACATCAGCAGAAGGTCAGGGTCTGTGGAAACATCAGCAGAAGGTCAGGGTCTGTGGAAACATCAGCAGAAGGTCAGGGTCTGTGGAAACATCAGCAGAAGGTCAGGGTCTGTGGGAACATCAGCAGAAGGTCAGGGTCTGTGGAAACATCAGCAGAAGGTCAGGGTCTGTGGAAACATCAGCAGAAGGTCAGGGTCTGTGGAACATCAGAAGGTCAGGGTCTGTGGAACATCAGCAGAAGGTCAGGGTCTGTGGAACATCAGAAGGTCAGGGTCTGTGGAACATCAGAAGGTCAGGGTCTGTGGGAACATCAGCAGAAGGTCAGGGTCTGTGGAACATCAGAAGGTCAGGGTCTGTGGAACATCAGAAGGTTAGGGTCTGAGAAGCATCAGCAGGACTTTAAAGGTCCCATGGCATGAAATTTTCACTTTCTGAGGTTTTTGAACGTTAATGTGAGCTCCCCTACCCTGTTTAGGGCCCCCCCATGGCTAAAAGTTGCGAAATGTGTAAACTGAGCATTTGCGATCCTTTTCTGCGTTTGAAAAAAAGACAGCTCAAACGGGCGATTCTGAACAAGGAAACTTTCTGACGTCACATTGAAGAAAAAATGCAAATGCAGTTCCACCGCCCGTCTGGATATCTACCCACTGTCACGGCCAGAGTTTGGACCGCGAAGGAGCTACGCAATGCGAAATGCGTTTTTTTATTTGCCTGGAGGCACGTGAGAGTGTTTCCAGGCTCGGATGTCCTTTATCTGAGCCTCTGGACCTCTGAAACAGCAGTGGTTTAATTTTATTTTCTGTGAAAATGTGTTTTTTTCATTGAAACGCCTCTCCTTTCTTCCTTCGCGCATAAAACGCGGAAGTGGAGCCAGCGCACAGCGCACCGCTAAAACGAGGAAACAGCAGAGAGTTTGGCCACGCCCCCACCCGCTGCTCTGGCCTATCTCTGTCCTTCTCATTTGCATTCAAGCAACAACGCCCAGAATGAGGTGTTCAGAGACATATTTTTTGACTCTGCCTGTGTTCATGGGTCTTTCTCATGCACTGAGTGTTGATTTTGAAGAAGGATTCATTTACAGTATTAGGGAACCATTAAGGAGCCATATAAAAGCATCAACAAGTACCATGTCATGGGACCTTTAAAATGCAATTAAACAACAGGTTTATTTATGAAGCACACGAGATGTGACCAGCAGACTCCTGTACGCAGTAGTACGCAGTAATAGTACCTGTACGCAGTAGTAGTACCTGTACGCAGTAATAGTACCTGTACGCAGTAGTAGTACCTGTACGCAGTAGTAGTACCTGTACGCAGTAGTAGTACCTGTACGCAGTAGTAGTACCTGTACGCAGTAGTAGTACCTGTACGCAGTAGTACGCAGTAATAGTACCTGTACGCAGTAGTAGTACCTGTACGCAGTAGTACGCAGTAATAGTACCTGTACGCAGTAGTAGTACCTGTACGCAGTAGTAGTACCTGTACGCAGTAGTACGCAGTAATAGTACCTGTACGCAGTAGTAGTACCTGTACGCAGTAGTAGTACCTGTACGCAGTAGTACGCAGTAATAGTACCTGTACGCAGTAGTAGTACCTGTACGCAGTAGTAGTACCTGTACGCAGTAGTAGTACCTGTACGCAGTAGTAAGCAGTAATAGTACCTGTACGCAGTAGTAGTACCTGTACGCAGTAGTACACAGTAGTAGTACCTGTACGCAGTAGTACACAGTAGTAGTACCTGTACGCAGTAGTACACAGTAGTAGTACCTGTACGCAGTAGTACACAGTAGTAGTACCTGTACGCAGTAGTACACAGTAGTAGTACCTGTACGCAGTAGTACACAGTAGTAGTACCTGTACGCAGTAGTACACAGTAGTAGTACCTGTACGCAGTAGTACACAGTAATAGTACCTGTACGCAGTAGTACACAGTAGTAGTACCTGTACGCAGTAGTACACAGTAGTAGTACCTGTACGCAGTAGTACACAGTAGTAGTACCTGTACGCAGTAGTACGCAGTAATAGTACCTGTACGCAGTAGTAGTACCTGTACGCAGTAGTAGTACCTGTACGCAGTAGTAAGCAGTAATAGTACCTGTACGCAGTAGTAGTACCTGTACGCAGTAGTAAGCAGTAATAGTACCTGTACGCAGTAGTAGTACCTGTACGCAGTAGTAAGCAGTAATAGTACCTGTACGCAGTAGTAGTACCTGTACGCAGTAGTACACAGTAGTAGTACCTGTACGCAGTAGTACACAGTAGTAGTACCTGTACGCAGTAGTGTGAAGTAGCAGGAGTGACTTCCTCCGTTGCTACAGGCTATGCAGATGAACGTTTGGTTGAAGTCGTCCTCCTGAAGCTCTGAGATGATGAGCCACGTCTCCATCCACATCCCGTCCTCCACCTTCTGCACCAGCCTGTACCAGTACACAAAGTACACAAAGTACTGCGTCAGTACTACACCCCGTCCTCCAGCTTCTGCACCAGCCTGTACCAGTACACAAAGTACACAAAGTACTGCGTCAGTACTACACCCCGTCCTCCAGCTTCTGCACCAGCCTGTACCAGTACACAAAGTACACAAAGTACTGCGTTAGTACTACACCCCGTCCTCCACCTTCTGCACCAGCCTGTACCAGTACACAAAGTACACAAAGTACTGCGTCAGTACTACACCCCGTCCTCCACCTTCTGCACCAGCCTGTACCAGTACACAAAGTACACAAAGTACTGCGTTAGTACTACACCCCGTCCTCCACCTTCTGCACCAGCCTGTACCAGTACACAAAGTACACAAAGTACTGCGTTAGTACTACACCCCGTCCTCCAGCTTCTGCACCAGCCTGTACCAGTACAGGCTGGTGCACGGTAGCTGAGTGGTTAGCGCTCTTGCTTCACAGCAAGAAGGTTCCGGATTTGATCCCCGGGTCACCCAGGCCTTTCTGTGTGTGTTCTGTGTGGAGTTTGCATGTTCTCCCCGTGTCTGGGTGGGTTTCCTCCGGGCACTCCGGTTTCCCCCACCAACCCAAAACATGCACCATAGGTACCTCCAGCTTAGGTCCTGACCAAGCCGAAGCAAGAAGATCATGGAGATGGTCCCCGGGCGCAGTAATGTGCTGCTCACTGCTCCTGATATATGTATATATATATAGGATGGGTTAAAATGCAGAGAAGAATTTTTGTGAGATCAATAAAGTCACTTCTTCTTCTTCTACACAAAGTACTGTGTGTAGTACTGTCAGTACTACACACAAGTACTGCATCAGTACTACACGCAAGTACTGCATCAGTACTACACACAAGTACTGCATCAGTACTACACGCAAGTACTGCATCAGTACTACACACAAGTACTGCATCAGTACTACAGTACCTGTGTACACACAGCGCCCTCTTGTGGACACAGTGAGTTTTTCAGTTGTGACAGGGTCAGATTAAAGCTGCACTGTGGAACTTTTCTAGTGGAGGGTCAGCCACTTGTTTGTCTCCATGGAGATGTGTTGCTTTGTCCAGAAGGTTCCATGGTGTAGATTAAACCTCTGTCACCAGGGAGACGAGCTAACCTGGGAAATCCCATTCTGCTTTCGTTCATTCCGATCTAAACACAGCCTGGCACCTAGGCTAAGTGAGCTCTCCTGATTCTGGGAGCCAATCAGAGAGCGGGGAGGGGTGGAAAGACGGTGACTCGTACTACGCGACAAACGGAAACTTGTAGTTTGAACTGACAACTGACATGAGGCTCTGGGCTACGTATACGCCACATGATAGACATTCATAACGCCCAATAAATGTAAACGTAATAACGGTAAACCACACCTCCACTACGAGATATTCAGTAGGTGCTCCCAGACCAGATATCACTGTGATATGGTCTGGGGTAAACCAGGCAAGAGACGAGCGCTACGCTACATTACAGGTTAGATCTGTGGAGAGGCGCCCCTTTCACAGAAGGATTTATTGGAGCAACAGAAACGCCACATCTCCATGGAGACAGGAGGCAGACACTCCACCAGAAAAGTTCCACAGTGCAGCTTTAACAGTGACACACAGTTGAGGTTTGCCCCAGAGTGACTGACCGCTTCCCCGTGGCGTGGACGCGCTTCGACGTGTCGTTCCCCACGAACGCCCAGTTAATGTCCGGCTCCAGCAGGGGGTGCCCCTCACACGGAAAGAATGCCAGACAGCGCTTCGTCAGGTCACTTCCTGTGGACACATGACCGCATTAGAACGCACAACCGCAGGAGAACACACACAGAGGAACGCTTTAGAACGCACAACCACAAAAGAACGCACAACCACAGGAGAACATCTGACCCAGATCCGCTCTGACCACATCGTTGGCATGTTCTCGCACTTGAGGAGGAAGACAGTAATCTTCTACAAACACACACAACAGTTACACAAACACACAAACACACACAACACTGTTACACATTAGACTGAAAATATTGATCATCTTCAACTTTTGAATGAACCAAAACTCTTCAGCTCTACACACAGCCTGCCCTCTGCTGTTTTAAAAAGGTACTGCAATCACACTTGAACCTGAACCAGGGGGGTATTCCATGAACGTCGCTAAACATGGCAGCGCCTAAGTGGTTAGTCCTCGCCTGAAGAAGCGTCACCTTAGACTAAAGCCTGAAGTTGTTCCACTAACACAGTTTAACTGCGCCTCAGCAGCGCTAAATTTAGTCAGGCCTATCCTGTCCTGGCCTAGGGAGCCCCCCTCAAAACCTTTCACCTGCAGAGGAGCTGGCACTGGCCCTAAACCGGGGTCGCCCACTGGTGGAGGTAATTGAAGGAGGGACCCCATCAAAGATCCTTCCTGCGAGTTCTCCTGAAGAGTATATTCAAGGTATTCTCTAGACTAATGCCTCAGCTGTGATCCAAGCATTTGTGTATTTTAATAGTATGTTTGTGTTCTAGTTACTGAAGATGGCGTACACTTGGACCCTCCTCAGCAGTCCTCCAGCAGTGCCTTGCCTGACCCTCAGCAGTCCTCCAGCAGTGCCTTGCCTGACCCTCAGCAGTCCTCCAGCAGTGGCCTCACACCAGAATGTCATAGCTAATGTCTTTTATTGTTTTGTGCCTATTGATGGAAAATGTTAATTTGTGAAAATATAACACATAATTGACTTGAGCATGAATACGTCAGTAACCCGGGACTCCCACGTGAAAGACCCAGGACTTAACCACTTGACCAAAGTGTTTCTCTGTGACGGCTCTGGAATTCTTCTATCTGATAATGTCGTAAAGACAGCGGTTCAAAAGCATATTTTTAAATTATGGGAAATTTGTCAAAACTGACCAAGAAAGTAAGGTAATTTTTTTTTTGCTGATATTGTTTTCGGGCAACACAGAGAGTCATCCGGCGTCTGCAGCTCAGAGGTTCTGATATTTTACACACTGAGAAGAACTGAGTCTCTATCTACAGGTGAAGGCTCTGGGAGCACAGGCTCAGGAGTGGACATGTAGGACATTGGAGGACATTGTGGACATTGTGGACATTGTGGACATTGTGGACATTGTGGACATTGACCTTACAGAATCAGTTGAAAGGCATTTCTTCAGAAGAGTATGTACAGTAGGTGTTATTGTCATGGAGACAGTAAGTCTGACCTTTGACCTCTGCGTCGATGGTCTCGGACACGCTCCCGTTGACCCCGTCCAGACTGAAGGTCAAAGTGCACGTGTACAGGCCCTGGTCACCTGACTCCACCTCCGTCACCTTCAGGAATCTGTCCCAGTATTCGAAACGACCCTGTACACGATCAATACGCTCACAGCCCTAACACACACACACACACACACACAGAGCGGTCAGTGGTCTGGACATTCCTTTTATAAAGTAAAGAATTCGTCCCATTCTTCAGCCCCACAGACGTGTTTATTCTGGAAGGTCTGAAGTCCAGGCTGTACCTTGAACCAGGTGATGGAGAAGTTGAGGCCGTAGGTGGACAGTTTCTGCATGTAGTCCTTGAGGGGACAGGCCAGGCGGTCCGTCACTCCTTTGATCAGATGCTGTCGCGCGGTTTGGGGGCGTCCACAACGAGAGTGGGGAGAGTCCACAATCAGTTTGGTCTCCTGCCGGTAGCACCTCCCCGGCGTTCTGAAGGGACCACGCAAACATCAGCACAAAAACACAACCAATTTCAGCTGCACCTCAGCGGCGCTAACTTCAGCCGCACCTATCCTGTCCTGGCCTAGACGTGTGCACGGGGAATGTAAGAAGCCCTGAACAAGCGACTGTCGAAAACGCCATCATGTCGAAGATTCGGGCCGATTATTTCAGCGCATCAGAACAGAAGTTGCTTTTGGAACTCTACAACACATCTGCAATAACCAAGGTGAGAGACATGGCGTGGCAGAAGATCTTAGCTTAAATACGTAAGTGAAGTCCTATAACAGTGCCGGATGTTGAGTTTTTAATGTATGTTTTCACCATCAGTGTTAAGACAAGTCCGTGGGGGAGAGGATATGCTACGGTTTGTCATGTGGGAAACCCGAGATCGATAGTCAGGGAGAACAGTTGATGTCATAAAATGTTTATATTCACATTTGTAGAGCAGTCTTGTCAATTTTTTTACTGTGTAAAAGTATTTGCACCAACTAATACATTAAATTGTGTTATCTTGTCTTTGAGCAGGAATAATGTGAAGAGGACTGTTTTGCAGGTAAAGACAAAGCATAAAAACATTTTGCAGAGTGGTAAGTAGGCTAATATTAATATTATTATTCAGTGAAATTAGTAATACTGTTGAAATGGTACCTTCATTTAATTTAAAATGAACAGTAGCTACCAAGCCACAGGAGGTGGGAGCCCCCCTCAAAACCTTTCACCTGCAGAGGAGCTGCACTGGCCCTAAACCGGGGTCGCCCACTGGTGGAGGTAACTGAAGGAGGGACCCCATCAAAGATCCTTCCTGCGAGTTCTTGTGCAGAGTATATTCAAGGTATTCTCTAGACTAATGCCTCAGCTGTGATCCAAGCATTTGTGTATTTTAATAGTATGTTTGTGTTCTAGTTACTGAAGATCCTCCCTGGCCTGGGAACGCCTTGGGGTCCCCCCGGGGGAGCTGGAGGAAGTGTCCGGGGTGAAGGAAGTCTGGGAGTCCCTGCTTAGACTGTTGCCCCGGCGACCCGGCCCCGGATAAGAGGAAGAACATGGATGGAACAAATAGAACCTCATTAGAACCTCACCTGACCACAGTCAGATAGTCCCCAGCGTCTTCCAGGGTGACGTTCAACAACAACAATGTCTCCGCCGCCACCAGGACCCGCCCGCTCTGGTTGCTGATTGGCTAGTCGGAGTGCAGCCGGTACCATGTGACGTTGTAGGGCTCGGCTGATAGGTTGAAGGTTGTAGGGTCCAGCAGAGTGCTGTTGAACATGGCCACGTCTCCGGGAACGGAAAAGACTCGCTCGAACTGCAGAGGGTAGTTCTTACAGTCGCCTGCAGGGGGCGCACAAGGAGACACGACTAGTCAAAGGTTTGGACACTTTCGGTTTTTTTGTTTTTCTTTCCTTTAACACACAGAAGACAAAGATACGAAGCAGATCTACGGAACTGTGAAGCAGTGAAGACAAACACGTTGCAGTGGCTCATGGAAATGTGTAAACCACACTTCAGAACATTCTCCATGGAGATAGATACGTTTAATGCCCTACTGTGGAATATTACAGCCTAGTCTGCTGTGTCAGGAGAAATACACTAAAGGTTCAGTCCTGGTTTAGTTCTAGTCTTTTAACATTACAGTGTTGTTTTGTTTTTGTTTTTTCCTCATACCTCCTCTTTGGCGTGTAAATATTTCTTATGCAAAACCACAAGTCGAAGTCCAAGAAAATCTAGTTTAACGACCTTTTTGTGGTGACACGTGACCTGCCGCCGCCAGCAGAGCGCAGCAGAGTGAGTGGTGAGGTTTGTTTTTCTAATTCTGTTTTTCTAATACCCGCAGCGGTGGAAGAAGTACTCAATTTTGCAACTTAAATAAAAGTTCAAAATTTTAAATTAAATAAAACCTAGTTTAATGACCTTTTTGTAGTGTTTTAATGGTGTGACACGTGACCTGCAGTACACACCGCCGCCAGCAGAGGGCAGCAGTGTCACATGTGTCAGGTTTGTCTACCTCTGATTCTGCAGCAGTGGAAGAAGTACTTCATTTTGTTTTTTAAGTAAAAGTATCACACTAAATATTTTATCTTTATGTAAAAGTAAAATAAAAAAATAAATAAAAAAAGACTTAAAGAGTAAATTTGGGGAAAATTTTAAGATCTAATAAAATGTAATATTAGCCGTGTCTCACTTCTCAGTGTGCACAGTTCGGAGTGTGGTTTTAACGGAGCATACGTCACTTCTGGCACGACAACTGCTGTCCTATTTAATTTTTGTCCCATGCGCAGTTAAAATACACCCTGAAAACCGCAGCCGTTTCCATGGAAATCGGGGCGTGGACCAACTGTGCATCCATGCACACTTCGCGCAGTCATATCCTCCTGAGACCCGGCCCATTCATTTGTGTTCTTTATAGTGGACACTGAGATAACCAGTCGAACTTTGTCAAGTGTTTTGAGATAGAATCTAGTTTGTGGCTGCGCTATGATAGATAAATAAATAAATACATAAATAAGAAATTAAAAGGGAGTCTAAAAACGTTTTGAGGCGACTGTAGAAGCTTGTCAGAGATGTTGGTCATCAAAAAAACATGTTTTTGTTCGGTTGTTAACTTCACATGAATTTAACACTATTACAGTCCATTACAGCGGATAAGTTCCAACATTATGAGTAAAAATAAAATTAACAAAATTTAAATGCTAAGGTGTTTATTTTCCTCCAAATAGAAAATCACAAAAAAAAAATAAAAAAATTGAAATACACTTTTTTTTCGTCAGGTCCCAGGAGGATATATCCCAGCATGCCCCGCGCGTTACTTCCTTCTACGGGAGAAAACGGAGTCGGCGGCTGCATCTGGTAGTTGCGAGACCTGTCGCATTTCGCCGACGCCCATGCGGTAGAGGTAAGATCGGGCCTAAAAAATCCAGCCCGACCCGACCCGGCCCGCGGGTATTAAAGCCCGACCCGGCCCGAATCCGACCAATTAACTTGATTTGCAGGCCTGAGCCCGAAGCAAACCCGAAATTTCATATTTTATCTGTGAGGACTCGGGAGGAGGAGGGGTGATTTATGATAACAAATTAAAGCCTGTCTTTTGTAACGAAATCTAAGTTAAACAAGACTGAATAAACATTTACATCTTTTATATTTGTTTCTGCAGAGGTACATTAACCCACAATTTTCCATCATTGACGGATTTTTTTAAGAGTTGACGGGAAAAATTTAAGGCCGTCCGTCATTTTGACGGGTTGAAAATTGGGCCATAAACCACAGCAGCAGTACGTCCTTAAGAATCTAGCGCGGCACTTTAAGAGAGACAAGCAGAGAGACAAAGAAGAACAATGACGGGTGGATAATAGACAGAGACAGGAAGGAGTTCCTCACTCTTACCGGTGCGTGTTTGTCTTTTCAGTTCTCCTGTCTTTAGTTTATCCTTAACTTCTTGCTCCTCCATATTGGGGATACCAGGTCAAAATAGATGTGGACTTGCGGAGGGGAAGATTATTAAGAGGGGGGGGCGTTCACGTGCGCAGAGCTCTGGCTCTGCGGCTCCTGTTTAATAGTTAAATAGCAATGACATTACAGCGCCTTCTCTGTTTTATCCAAATTATTTATTTTAAAACAAGTATTCCTTAGTTTAGTATCCACACATCGTTTTAGTATACATTTTTATAAACATATATTTATTTTTAAAAAGTCAGCGAGAGAGAAGCCCGGCCCGACCCGACCCGAAGCAATGATTGACATTTTAGGCCCGACCTGACCCGAATTTCGGGTCGGGCTCGGGCTTGGGCTCGGGCTTAAGATCTTACCTCTACCATGCGGTCTGCGGACGTGTGCGCAAGTATGCACAGTCCTGAGCGCAGTCTGAGTACCCTTAAAACCACACTCCGAACTGTGCACACTGTGTGAATTGAGACACGGCTATTGTGTTACTGTGTTGAGAGGCGGAGCTCTGTCCTGGAGAGGCGGAGTCCAGTACCAGAGAGGCGGAGCTCTGCACTAGCACACCCCAGAGCAGAAGGGCCAGTGTGAGGGCCATACCTGCGGACACACACACACACATATATAGTTACTGCGTTGTCTGGAATGTTCCACAGTATGGCATTGAAACTATCTCCATGGAGACAAGCAAGTGACACCACACATTTGCTTTTGTTTCTTTTTTTCAGTTTTGTCTTGGCCAGTGTGGTCTTAAGCAGGAGGCAGACTCTGAAATATTTCATTTGTCCCAAAGATTTATTCAAAATTTCACCGTGGTGTCGTGGCAACCACAAAAACTATACATATTTACAAAACTAACTGTGCTCAAAATCAGGCATAAGCAACAAAAACTGACAAAACTGGAGGAACAGGAGGAGGAACAGGTGAACAGGGAAACATTTTTTAGATAAATTTAAAATCTTAAGTGAAAACCAGTATGGTTTCAGAAAGAATAGATCTCCTTGACAGAAAAAAATACACAATAGGGATTTTTATTGATTTAAAAAAAGCCTTTGACACATCGACCATGATAATTGAAAAAATGTGTAAATACGGTTTCAGGGGTCCTGCATTAAAATGGTTAACTTCTTATTTATCTGATCAGTGCCAGTATGTTCAGCTTGGGAATCATAAATCAATACACAAAACAACATTAAGCGGAGTTCCTCAGGGTTCCGTATTGGGTCCAAAATTATTTTTGCTTTACATAAATGATTTGTGTTTAATATCTGATAAATTAAAATTTGTATTATTTGCTGATGACACAACAATAACCTGCTCAGGAGACAATTTACAACAACTCACGTATCAAGTTACAGCTGAAATGAGTAAAATAAAAACATGGTTTGATATAAATAGAGTTTCATTAAATGTCACAAAAACTAAATTTATTGTATTTGGAAATAGAGAAGTAAAATCAAAGATACAAGTGATGATTGATAATGTTGAAATAGAAAGAGTTGATGAATTCAAATTTCTTGGAGTGACACTTGATCATAAATTAAATTGGAAATCCCACATCTCAAACATCAAATCAAAGGTGGCCAGAAAATTTTCAGTGATCGGAAAAGCAAGATTATTTTTGGACCCTCAATCCCTCCATATCTTATACAGCACGATGACTGTTCCCGACTTGAGCTACGGAGCACAAGTCATAGTCATAGTCATAGTTTGCTTTATTGTCGAAAAACAATCATGTACATGTACACAGAGTGAATTCGGAATTTCGTTTCCCCACTAACCAGGCAGGACAGTGATAGAGTGGGTAGGGGAGGGGCCACGTACATGCGGCGCGCCACCGACTGGGAGATGCAGAGTAGAAAAGATGCAATACAAGTACAATCAGTGACAATTTAACAACATGTAATGACAGAAAAACAATTGGAGATATAACACACGGTGATCTTTTTGTTGGTAACAGAAGGAAGGGTGTGGGGGGATCAGATTGGAAATCAATGAAATTGATTGAACCGAGAGCAGAGATCAGACCTTAAGTGTTCATGCAGGGAGGCGAAGTCAAAACACAGATAACCATTGGAGCCACACAGATTTTCACAGGGAGACATGATTATCCAGAGGGATTAATTAATTTAGCATTGATGAAATACATTTTTAGAGACCCAGGTGAACAATTTAGATTGAGCTTGGGTTTTGCCAGACCCCCATCTTCATATCGCCATGAAGATTCATGAGAGATCTCATTAGTTCCTCTTGGCGCACAGACTGCGCTGCGTTGGCTTTACACAGTTCTGTCACCATCCCCGTGATGATATCCAAACGTCGAGATGTTTCCTTCGGTTGAAATCCTTCCAAAAGGTCCTCAACCTGTCCCACTTTCTGATGTAATCCTTTCACGTGTTCTCCCACGGCTTCACAGTGGCTCAAAATTTCTGCAGACAGCTTGGGGGACTCTTTACTTGCTGCCAGCTTACACATTTTGCGATAGATCATGGACAATCCCAGGCAAATTAACAGATGTCCAGCTATCAGAAATCTGAATACGTAAATATCCTCCACATCCTCCAGGTACATTGGTGCCAAACATACGACTTGCCACACACGATACAAGTCCCTCGCATATCCAGCAGCAAAAGTACCATCCGGACACACCGCTTCTCCCGGAGCGGCACTCCTCCGTGAAAAAGAGTATCAATAGCGCTGAGGGTCCAGCTGATCACATCCATATTTAGGAATTTGGAAATTTGGAAAATCTGCTCCAAAAAGCGAGAAAATGACAAAAACAAGAGAGGCACACAGACAACAGAGCAATAGATAAGAGAGGAAAAGAGAGACGTCTGCTCGCTCTGACGGACAGAAGTGTGGGGAAACACGTATAAAACCAATACAGATTCATTATTTAAAATACAAAAAAAGGCCGTGAGAATTCCACATGGGGGAGAACATAGAGAACATACAAACATGTTGTTTTATAAATCTAAAATTTTAAAGTTTGAAGATTTGGTTAAATTTAAAACCTTACAAATTATGCACCAAGCCTGGTATAAACAACCAGGAAATATTCAAATATTATTTAGCAACAGAAGGAAATTATAACTTAAGAAATGAATAAAATTTTAAGAAATTATTTTTCCGTACAACATGCAAAAAAATGTGCATCACAAGATGTGGAGTGGATTTGTGGAATAATTTAAATGATGAAGTTAAGAGTTGCCCAAATAAATACCGTTTTAAACATCTGATCAAAAACATTATACTTGATAATTATTTAGACATAGGATGAGTTAAGGGGATATATGTATGTGTGTGTGTATATATATATATATAGTTATATTATATTATATTATTATACTATATATATTATAATAGCTGTCAGTATGGAGTGTGTGAGAATATGGAGCAGGAGTACATACGTTTATACTTCCACCTGCTCCATTTTGAGCAAAAGGAAGTGCAGAGACATGTGACATAAGTTTGTATTTGTAGAATTCATGATTCATGATTCATTTGTATTTGTGAAATTTTGTTTAAATGGAACCTGCAAGTTGCTCAAATAAACAAACATAAAAAAACAGGGAAGTGTCTGAGTTGTTTAACTAAACTGAACAGTTTGGTTGAGTGGGCAGGTGAGTGGGTGAGTAGGTGAGTGGGTGAGTAGGTGAGTGGGTGAGTGGGTGAGTGGGTGAGTGGGTGAGTGGGTGAGTGGGTGAGTGGGTGAGTGGGTGAGTAGGTGAGTGGGTGAGTGGGTGAGTGGGTGAGTAGGTGAGTAGGTGAGTAGGTGAGTGGGTGAGTAGGTGAGTGGGTGAGTGGGTGAGTGGGTGAGTAGGTGAGTGGGTGAGTGGGTGAGTGGGTGAGTGGGTGAGTGGGTGAGTGGGTGGCTGATCTTTCTGCCCTTTTCCGTGAAACTCTGGCGTTGGTGGAGTCACTGTTGAGAAACATCGGCACATTCTCAAAACTCATCGGAATGTCTGTCCCCGTTCCAGCTGGAGCAGGAACCATTACACACACCAAGACAAGAAGTTCTCAGAGGGAAAACACCTCTGACCCACTCACTGTGACAAATACACAACGTGACCTCTGACTCTGACCTGTCAGTGTGTCTGGAGAGCATCTGGAGAGCTCTGAACCTCAGTGGGACTTTCCCGGTGAAATAAAACCAGCTCATGTATTTCAGAATATGTTGGTAGAACTCTTAACTGCAGGGTTACGCAGGATATTTGCACACGATATTTGCCCTTTTAAGCAGATGGGGTATCAGCCTTAGACCTCCACGTGGTTTTGGTCGATCTGCTGCTGAAAAACACAACTCTTCATACGAACACGAGTACAAAGAGGACGCCGCACAAAACCAGACCAAGTTCCAGGTCAGATCTGTGGAGAGGCGACCCCGCTCACAGTCAGAAAGTTTGTTTTTCTCGGGATTTCTGAGCTCTAAAACCTCCTATGACTGAATAAATGTAAAGTCGAGCTGTTTAATGTCACACTGTTTAATGTCACACTGTGGAACAGTGACGTAACCATAGAAACAAACAGGTGACGGACCTCCAACCAAAAAGTTACACAGTGCAGCTTTATATAACAGAATTAATT